>PVHX01008604.1:0-82303 GCA_004024805.1 Geosciurus inauris
ACGGTGGCTCAAGCCTGTAGTCCCAGCACTTAGGGAGGCTGAGACAGGAGAATCGCGAGTTCAAAGCCAGCCTCAGCAACAGCGAGGTGCTAAGCAACTCAGTGAGACCCTGTCTCTACATAAAACACAAAATAGGGCTGGGATGTGGCTCAGTGGTCGAGTGCCCCTGGGTTCAATCTCCAGTACCAAAAAAAAAAAAGAAGAATTTTACTGGGCTGAGAAACCCCCAAAGACTGGGGACCATCATCTTGCCACACCTAGCACAGTCCCTAAAGTAAAGTCAGGAAACACTGAACTGCCCAGTGACACAGTTTCACTTCTAGGTACATACCCAGGAGAACTGAGAGCAAGAAACCAAAACCTCCTGTTCATAGCAGCATTATTCAGGATCACAAACTATTGTCGACATCCCAAATGTCCATCATAAGATGAATGGACAAGTGATAATATTCCATACGATGGCATATTATTTGGCCGTGAAAAAGAATGAAGTATGACGTACGTCATGGGTAAACCTCGAAACTGTTATGTGGAGAGGACAAAGTCAGACACAAAAGACCATCTAGTGCATGATTCCATGCATATGAAATTCCCATAGTAAGCAAACCTCCAGAAACAGAAAGCAGATGGTAGGTGACCAGGGCTGGGGACGGGGGTCTTGACAATAACTGCTCACAGGTACCGGTTTCTTTTTCTTTTTCTTTTTTTTTAAATATATATATTTTAGTTATAGATGGACACAATGTCTTTATTTTATTGCTTTGTATGTGGTGCTGAGGATCGAACCCAGGGCCCCACGCATGCGAGGCAAGCGTTCTACCGCTGAGCCACAATCCCAGCCCCAGGTACCGGTTTCTTTAGGGGATGATAAAAATGCTCCAAAACTCATTGTGGTGATAAATGCCCAAATTCTGTGAAAATCCGAGAAACCATTGACTTATATGTTTTTAAAGGGTGAATTACAACGTACGTGAATTTTACCTCAGTTAAAAAGCAAAACTAGTCAGGCGCGGTGGCTCAAGCCTATCATCCCAGCACTTAGGGAGGCTGAGACAGGAGAATCGCGAGTTCAAAGCCAGCCTCAGCAATGGCGAGGCACTAAGCAACTCAGTGAGACCCTGTCTCTACATAAAACACAAAATAGGGCTGGGATGTGGCTCAGTGGTCGAGTGCCCCTGAGTTCAATCCCTGGTACCAAAAAAAAAAGGCAAAGCAAAACATGGACTTGCTGCTCCCAGGTCCCAGGTCAGGGATGTATCGCTTTCTCTAGGGGTCTCACCCCCAGAGGGTCGTGCTGCTCGGCTGCCTTGGGGACTGAGGTACTGGACCGTGGCTGCAGGGTCTGCAGTGCACATGGCTGAGTCTGGGTCTCTCGCTGGGAGGCAGGAGGACCCTTCTGAGGACTGGTCTGGTGTCCCGAGGCCTGCAGGCAACCAGGCCGCCCTCTGTGCATTCAGTGTGACTGAGCCCTGCCCTGCGTGAGCTGGGAGCCGGACAGCTCAGGGCTGGCTGATGTTGGGTCCTGACAGGATCCCTCTGGTGGTGAGTGGAGACACTGGGGACAGAGGGACTGGGCGTAAGAAGCACCTGGTGGCAGGCAGCGGTGGAGGAGGTGGAGGAGGTGGGGAGGGATCCCATCCTAGGCACATCTGGGGGCAGAGCTTTGAGATTTGCTGATGGGTAGATAAAGAGTGTGGGGAAGAGGGAGGGACCTGGAGGACTTCGGGGTGGCAGCTGGTGGGAGGGGAGGGGAGAAAGTGGCATTTGCTGAGGAGCAGTCTGCAGGGACACAGGGTTGGACGGGCAAAGGCCCTGTGTGCTGTGGAGGGGCAGCCGGGCCAGCCTGGAGTCTGGGGAAAGGCCGGGCTGTGGATGTGGAGTCCCCAAGGTCTAGCTTGCGCAGTCACCAGGGAGTAGGTGTGGGCAGAGTGGGCAAGGGCCAGCACTGGGATGGTGCCTGGCACCTGGCATCTGGGAAGAGGGCAGGGAAGCCGAGGCCTAGCGGTGGCTCAGGAGAGCACCAGCAGGCCTCAGCACCCTGGGGGTTCAGGAGGAAAGTTGCTTCAGGAGGGAGGGAGTCACCAGTTCCACTGGGAGGCAAGGACACCTGTGTCCACGCAAAGACGCCTGTGGACGCTCTCAGCAGCATGCTCACGCTGCCCCAAAGTGGACACAACCCAATTGTCCACCCCTGGATGAATGGACTGGCAAAACGAGGACCAAAGATGCTCCACATAGGGGGACGTTCATCAGCCGTGCCGAGGAACGAGGCTCTGACTCCCTGTGACATGGGGACCATCAAAGGAGCCATACCCGAGGTGCCCACGCTGTCTGGTTCCACCTGTAGAATCATGTAGAGTTTGCTAATGTGTTGACCTGGAGACTTGATCAGAGGTCACAGGACGGGGTGGGGCCATCGCCTCACAGAGGCAGGATTTTAGCATGAAAATGAAAAGGTCCTGGAGATGGATGGTGGCCGTGGTTGTGCAACCACAATGCCACTCAGCCATGCGCTTAAACATAGTTAAAAAGGCACATTTTATGTTACGTATAATTCACCACAATTTTTTTTTTTAGCTGTAGATGGACACAATGTCTTTATTTTATTGCTTTGTATGTGGTGCTGAGGATCGAACCCAGGGCCTCACGCACGCGAGGCAAGTGCTCTACCGCTGAGCTACAATCCCAGCCCCTCATCACAATTTTTTAAAAAGGAAAGAACGATCTTATCTTGCTGACCACAGTTATTGGCTCAGGAATGGTCATGTGACCCAAGCTGGACCAATGAGAATCCTGCTTGGGACTTTGGCTGAAAAAATTGAGAGACAGGGCTCTTTGTCCTGAAGCTGTTGAACTGGAGGAGTGGAGGCCTGCTGGGGGTGGAATCACCCTCTGCCACTACTATGGAAGAGCTCGCTTAAGAACGAAGCTTGGAGCCGGGCATGGTGGCGCACGCCTGTAATCCCTGCACATTGGGAGGCTGAGGCAGGAGGATCGTGAGTTCAAAGCCAGCCTCAGCAACGGTGAGGTGCTAAGCAACTCAGTGAGACCCTGTCTCTACATAAAACACAAAATAGGGCTGGGATGTGGCTCAGTGGTCGAGTGCCCCTGAGTTCAATCCCTTGTACCTAAAAAAAAGGAAAAACTAGAGATCCTGACAAAAAGCACTGGAGTCCCTGGATCAAATTGTGCCTGAAGCTACTATGTTCCTGAACTTACACCAACAAATTCCTTTTTGCTGCTTTAAACATTTGGGGTTGGGTTTTCTGTCACTTGTAATCACAAGAGTCCTGGCTAATACATATTTTTATATTTAGGAGATATAGTCCATGTACTGCCAAGAGCTCACTGTTCTGACATCTAAGTACGACCTAGGTAACCAGGTGGCAGTTGAGAGTCCAATCAGAGAAGCAGCAACTCCTCCAGGCTTTCAAACTGCGGGAGTAGAACACCTGGGTTGTTAGGGGCTGTAGAAGCCAGAAACTGGACAACCCATTAGGCGGCCTGGTGATTAGCCTGGGCAGGAAGAAGCCCCGCCTGTGTGTGGGGAGGGGCGAAGAGAGGAGTTAGTGTTATCAACTGTGGAGCCGAAGCCTCCACTGACCTGCAGGAGCCAGGCACAGGGCAGGGCTGCGGCAGGACTGCAGCCACAGAGAGGACCAGCGCTGCCCTGCTGCCTGGCGCTCAGGAGAGGGTGGAAGAGGCCTGGGCTCCCTGTCCCTTTTCCTACGGTCTCCTGCTGGTGGCGCTCATGGACCCAAGTCACCCAGGAACCAGAGAGGTTATGCAGGTACCATCCTCACCTTGCGCGCCTTTGGGTGAATTTGAATTTGAAGACAACTAGGAGGTCAGTTTCTGCTCTCTGTCCTGAGGATGAGGAAGCATACCCAGTGGCTCAGAGCTGTTAAGATGAACTTGCACTTGATCCTTGCAGAGAGGAGGCTCCCTCCTGGAGGCTCAGAGATGCCCACAGCCACAGCCGACCACTGGGAAGCGCCTGGGCTGGGACTCAACCCTGGGCCTGGGGAGTCCAGAAGCTGGAGTGAACCCCACCTTGCCAGGGACCTTCCAATGCTGACACACTTTAGAAGATGGAGAAGCACAAATGGGACCTGCCCATCTCTCGCTGGTTACAGGGCAAAGAGTCAAACCTCAGCAGCTCAGCTGCAGATGCTCAGGGCGACTAAGGGAAGAGGGGGTTTTATACTGCAGAGGGGATCTGGGGAAACTGAGGGGAGCTGGGTCCTGAGGTGCAGGACAGAGGGGTGGGGTGCAGGGAGGATGCATGGAATCCACCAGGGGCGCATTTATCATTTGGGAGCACTCTCCCGGGATGCAGGACTCAACACCCTGGCAAATCCCCAGGACACAAAGCCCCCAGGCTCCTAGGAGGGCAGCTTGGGAAAACTCTGGCTGGGACCAAGAATGAGGGACGTGGCAGAGGTATCCCTGCAGACCAGGGAGCAGGAGAGCAAACCCCCCAACAGGTCTGTTCTGCCAAGGGCCCAGAGGAGGTGCATTTGTGAAACCCAGCAGAGACGCGCAGGGCAGTGTCAGGGGTGGTTGCTTCCATAGACCAGGGCTGGTGATTGGAGATGCTGCTACAGACCATGGGGATGGGGCTGCCTGGCTGGCTGAGAGCCAAGCTCTTTCCTCCCCTGGCATCGGCACAGTGCAGCCCAGAGGGAGTCTGGGAATTGCTAGTGAAGAGAGCAGAGACTGCTGGAGAGTTGGCCCGCAGGGCCTTCACACCGCTGCTTTCTCCTGGTGTCCTGTTTGTTTTTTCCAGGACAAGCAGCAGCACACTGTACACTTGCTCCACAACCTGCCTCCCCTGATGGACCTTTAGAAAAACTCCCAAACCTGCCCCTTACACTCCAGAGCATGACTGTGCTATCAGGGCTTAGCTATCAGTTCCCTCCTGGGGCGTGTTCAGGTGTGTCTCCAGCTTGTTGTCATTGTGAGCAAAGTGACTATGAACACCCTGTGCTCCTGTGCACGTTTCCCTGGGGAAGACAGGGAGGGAAATTGCTCAGCTGCGGCCAACAGTGTAACAGCAAACTTCAAAAGGTACATTTCAAGCCGGGCGAGGTGACCTGTAAACCCAGCAGTTCGGGATGCTGAGGCAGAAAGATTGCAAGTTCAAGCCCAGCCTCAGCAACTTAGCCCTAAGTAACTTAGTGATACCCTATCTCAAACTAAAAAATAAAAACTGGCTGGGGATTTGGCTCAGTGGTAAAGCACCCCTGTGGGTTCAATCCTTGGTACTTTAGAATAATCGTAGGGGTTCTTTATGTATTTGGAGCACTAGGCTTTTGTTTATGTAAGCTTACAAATATTTTTTCCTATCCTATCACTTGGTCTTTGATGTAGTTTCTGGGCTTTCTTCTTCTTGTCCAGGAGATATATATTTAGAAAGTTTTTTTGTGGGAAGACAAGTGTTCCACCACTGAGTCTCATCTCCAGGCCTATTTGTAAGATTCTTTTTTTTAAGTATATATATTTTAGTTGTTGATAGACATTTATTTATTTATTTATTTTATGGTGCTGAGGATCAAACCCAATGCCTTACATGTGCTCGGCAAGTGCTCTACCACTGAGCCACAACTCCAGCCCTTTGTAAGACTTTTTTTTTTTTTTTTGGTACTGGGGATTGAACTCAGGGGCACTCGACCACTGAGCCACATCCCCAGCCCTATTTTGTGTTTTATGTAGAGACAGGGTCTCACTGAGTTGTTAGCGCCTCGCCATTGCTGAGGCTGGCTTTGAACTCGCGATTCTCCTGTCTCAGCCTCCCTAAGTGCTGGGATTACAAGCGTGAGCCACCGTGCCCGGCTCCTTTGTAAGACTTAACAATTCCTGGCGCACAGCTAGCATTGGACAAACAGCAGCCATAACAACAGGTACTGAGTGCTCCTCTGTGCAAAACAGGGCTAGGGCAGAATTCAAGAGGACACCAAAAATCTCCAAGATAAATAATCTTTATACTGCAATAGCTATAAGAATCAAAGTTAATGCAAAAAAATCTATAATGAATAGAATACCAACTCTGTGTGTGTGTGTGTGGTTCTGGGGATGGAACCCAGGGGGACTCTACCAAAGAACTATATCTCTAGCCCTTTTTAGTTTTTATTTTCCAACAGAGTCTCTCTAAGTTGCTGAGGCTAGCCTCAAACCTGCGATGCTCCTGCCTCAGCCTCTTGAACCGCTGGGATTATAGGCCTGTGCCTGGCTCAACATTTTGAATGGACTTTAAACTGCCTTCCCTGTGTTGACTTGCCTAATTCTCATAAGAACTCTAAGAAGGAAAAATCGAGACAGAGATATTAACTTGTTCAGGACCAAGCAGGTGCTGGGTCACAGAGCTGGGGTCTGAAGCCAGGCCAACTACCTGCAGCTTCTATGCTGTTTGCCAGGTAACTGTAGGTAAGCCACCTACCCTCTCTGGGCTTCAGCTGTCTCACTTACCACTCCCTCACTGCCATTCCTCAAGGGCACAGTGACACCTGCCCCACCTAGCTCACATGCTCCTGTGGCCTTAATTGAGATACTGCTACATGCCTAAAGGCATTCTCTGAACTGACAGCGCTGTGCGCAGGAGGCAGGTTGCACCGTGATCAAGACATGGGCCTTGGAGCCAGCCTGCTGTGTCCACAGCCCAGCTGTCACACCTGTCAGCAGAATAACTGGCCACTGACAGTCTCTCTGTGCCTCAGTTTCCTCACCTGTAAAATGGGGATGATGATACTAACAGCTGCTTCACAGGCAGGGCTGAGCTTCTATATGTGTATAGAAGCTCTGGGGAGCGTCAGGCTCCATCCATTGTGAGGCTGTGCTGAGCCTGGGAAGGCAGCCGGAGCAGAGTCCCAGTGCTGCTGCCTGCCATGTCCTGGCCCAAGGTCCCTTTGTCCCTTTGAGATCTGGTTTGGCCAGGGCCTAGCTTACGGGTGCTCCCCCGGAAGGTTCCACAGTGAGGCCCTGGGAGACGAGGCGTCTGGTCACACAGAGCCGGTCCAGCAGGTGCTCCGAGGCCAGGGTCAGCCGAGCTGGGGCTGGTGGGGGCTCTCGACTCACTGTGCCCTGGGCCAGTGCAGGGGAAGCTCAGGCAGCTGCTCTTCACTTGGGTGGTGCACGGGGCCCCTGCAAGGCGGGAGGAAGTGAGAGGCCCAGTCCAGGAGGACAGCATCTGGGGTGCAGCAGAACGCCACCATGCAGCGGCCCTCCGTGGGCTCACAGGACATATATAGATTCTCATAATTATTACTATTTTTTTTAAAATATTTTTTTAGTTGTAGATGGACACATTTTATTTTATTTATTTTTATGTGGTGCTGAGGATCGAACCCAGTGCCTCACGCATGCGAGGCAGGCGCTCTACCACTGAGCCACAATCCCAGCCCTCTCATAATTATTTTGAGGTACTGGGAATCCAACCCAGGGCCCCAAATATGCTAGGGAAGCATTCAACTGACCTGGGTCCCCAGCCCCCATACATATGTTTTAATAATGAACTTTATTTACTTTTTAAATATTTTTTAGTTGTCAATGGACCTTTATTTTATTTATTTATATGTGGTGCTGAGAATCGAACCCAGTGCCTCCCCCAAGCTAGGCCAGTGCTCTGCCCCTGGGCCACCGCCCAGTCCAGTGAACTTGATGTTTAAGAGCAGTTTTAGGTTTGCAGCAAGACTGAGCCTCAAGTACAGGAGGTCCCACCCATGCCCTGTCCCTACACGTGGGTGGCCTTGATAGGTACTTCACAGGGCAGCTCCCATGCAGCGTCAGAGTCCCATTGCTTCCCTGTGACTTCCCTGCCCCACCTCCAGGTCTTCTCTCCCTTTGACAATGAAGGGTCCTCTCACAGTCATCATCGTCCCCGAATGTGGCGGCTGGACCTGTCCTGGAGGAGCCGTTCACCCGGGGATACTGCTCCTGCCCGTAAAGCACAGGGTGTCTCACGGCTGGGCGGTCCTGTTTCTGTTGTCCTTTTGGTGTTGGACGGTGTCCCGCCGGCAGCTTGTGCAGCAATTCTCTCGTCCCTTGCCTACCGAAGGACATCAGGGACTTCCACATATTTTTTTTTAACATTTTGTTTAGTTGTAGATGAACACAATATCTTTATTTATTTTATGTGGTGCTGAGGATCGAACCCAGTGCCCCACGTATGCGAGGCAAGCGCTCAACCGCTGAGCCCCAGCCCCAGCCCCGGACTTCCACATTTTTGGCAGTTACGGATAAAGCTGCCATAAAACAAGCTCTGTCCACAGTGCGTTTGTATGGACAGCAGTTTTCAGTCCCTTTGGCCAAATACCCGAGAGCGTGGTTGCTGCAGGGCAGGGCGGCAGGGCGGCAGGGCGTAGGAGCAACCTCCCTGGTGTCCTCCAGAGGGGCCGGGTGGCTCCACGTCCGGAGGGCACTTGATGGCATCCCCTTCCCCTGAGGCTGGAGCCCACTGGTCGCATCTCCTCCACCCATCTCTCCGCTTACTCACTGAAGCACTTATTAAGCGCCTGCCAGGTGCCCAAAGTAGTGTCGCAAGTGCTGGAGACACAAAGATGAAGTAAGTCACGGTTCCCACCTAGGCTCTTGTCTGTTACATCCAGATGGTTGTGGTGGCAATGGTGATGATGGTGAGTGTGGGTGATGTTAGGCTCTCAATGCTGGATTTGTTTTCCTCCTTCTTTCAGTACTGGGGATGGAACCCTTGCACGTGTTTGACCAGTGGTCCACCACTGAGCAACCCCCCAGCCCCTATGCTGTTCTTCAGACACATTATTATTTGATGCACTATATGCATGCAATATCTCTAAAGGCAGTATTGCTATAATTATCCCCATTTTATAGATGAGGTAACAAAATTAGAGAGTTGAGTAATTTGCCTGAGGTCACACAGCTGTTTATAAGAACCTGGGAGTCCAACACAGGTGACTGACTTTATGCTGTGGCCATGGCCATTTGTTCAGGGTTTGCTTTTGTGTGTGCGTGTGCACTGAGGATTGAACCCAGGGCCTCACAACTTCTTGTCCACATCTGGAGTCCAAGATACCTAGTTTTCACTCATGTTGTTCCAGCATGAATATGGTTTGGGTGATAAATTATATGATCATCCGTCTCTTAACCAAATAAAGTCTTTGTGCATGGTAAAATTTCAGAGCAGAGTTTCAGAAATCTGCAGAATCTGAAGTTTCTTTACAAAAACTCTGAAAAGCTAAGTTTTCTAATTAAATAGCTCTGTGTGTGTGCACGTGTGTGTGTGTGTGTGTGTGTGTGTGTGTGTGTGTGCTGGGGATGGAACCCAGGGCTCATGCGTGCTAGGCAAGCATTCCACTACTAGGTCACATCCTCAGACCCCAATTAACTTTAAAAAAAAATTCTTTTAGTTGTAAATGGACATATTACTTTTATTTATTTATTATTCATGTGGTGCTGAGGATTGAACCCAGTGCCTCACACATGCTTGGCAAGCACTCCACCACTGATCCACAACCCCACCCACTTCAATTAACTTTTTTTTTTTTTTTTAATTTTTTTTTTTTTTTGTAGATGGACACAATGTCTTTATTTTATTGCTCTGTATGTGGTGCTGAGGATCGAACCCTGGGCCTCACGCATGCGAGGCAAGCGCTCTACCGCTGAGCCACAATCCCAGCCCCTCAATTAACTTTTTTTAAATTTTTTTTTAAATTTTTTTTAGCTGTAGATGGACACAGTGTCTTTATTTTTTTATTGCTTTGTATGTGGTGCTGAGGATCGAACCCAGGGCCCCACACATGCGAGGCAAGCGCTCTACCTCTGAGCTACAATCCCAGCCCCTTAACTTTTTTTTTAATATTTATTTTTTAGTTGTAGGTGGACACAATATCTTTATTTTATTTTTATGTGGTGCTGAGGATCGAACCCAGTGCCTCCCGCGTGCTAGGCGAGCACGCTACCACTGCGCCATAACCCCAGCCCTTCAATTAACTTTTGAAAATACTACATATTGAAGCTGCCTCTTAGAAATTCACAATATTTGTGAAAATAGCAAAGGTTCTCAAAAGACGTACAGCTTAAAAGACAAACACAATGAAACTATTCAACATGGTCAAATTTAGTATTTCCCCAAATTATTTGTTCAGATAAATCATTGTTCATGTGGCAAATGATAACCCTAGTCCTTTGGAAAGGAGTTCAGAAAGCACTGTTTTTAAAATATTATGGACAAATTTAAGGCAAGCAAAAAGAAAAAAATAAATATTAGGGCAGAGATTAATGAATCAGAGAATAGAAAATAGAAGAAATCAATGAAGCCAAAGATTTCTTCCTTGAAATGTTTAACAGAATGAACAAATCTGTAGATTAACTGGGAAACAAAGAGAGAAGTTCAAGTTATCACAATCAGGAATGAGAAAGAGACATCACTACTGACCTTACAGAAGAAAGCAGGTTCACAAGGGCATGCTGACAACGCCAGCACATCAGGGGACCTGGATGACGCGGGGAAATTCCTGGAAAGACATCAGCTTCAAAAACCGACTCAAGAGGAAATTTTAAAAAATGAATCGATCTCTAACAAGAGATGAAAATGGTAAAAAACGTCCTTAAGCTGAGCACTGTGGTGTGTACCTGTAAGCCGAGAAACTCCTCAGGCTTAAGCAGGAGGATTTCAGTTCAAGGCCAGCCTAAGCAATTTAGTGAGACCTTATCTCAAAATTAAAAAATACAAAGGGCCGGGGATGTGATTCAGTGGTAAAGTGCCCCTGGGTCCAATCCCCAGCACCTCTTCCCTCAAAAAAAAAAAAAAAAAAAAAGATTTAAAAGAGAGCCATTCACAGTGGCACACTGACAAACCCAGCTACTCTAGAGGCTGAGGCTGGAGGATTACAAGTTCAGAGCCAGTCTCCACAACTTAGCAAGACCCTGCATCAAGATAACAGATCTTTAAAAGGGGGTGGGGTTGTAGCTCAGTGACAGAGCACTTGCCTAGCTAGTGAGGCCCTGGGTTTGACCCTTAGCACCACATAAAGATTAATAAATAAAATAAACATATTGTGTCCATCTACAACTAGAAATTTTTTTTTAACAAGACAAACCAGTTGTAGAGTGAGAAAATATTTGAATAGTTGTTTCTTCAAAGAAGACACATGAATGCCAAGAAGAACATTAAAAGATAATCGGCATCATTAGTCACTGGGGAAATGCAAATCAAGATTACAATGAGATGCTACTCCACATCCACCAGGATGGCTAAAATAAAAGGCGGATGATAATAAGTGTTGACAAGGTCTGGAGAAGTCAGAACTCTCATACATTGCTGGTGGGAAAGTAGTAATGTGCTACTTTTGCCAAGAGTTCGGCAGTTGCTCAAAACATGAAACATGGGGTTACCAAATAGGAATTCCACCCCTCAATACACACCCAAGAGAAACAAAAACACATCTACAAAGAAACTTGTCCACGAAGGTTCATAGCAATATTATTCAGAATAGCACCAAATTGGAAATAACCCAAGTGCCCATCAATTGTTGGCTAAACAAGTATATATCAATAAAATGGAATATTCTTTGGCTGCAAAAAGGAATAAAGCAGCTGGGTGCGGTGGCACACACCTGTAATCCCAGCAGCCCGGAAGGCTGAAGCAGGAGGATCACGGGTTCAAAGCCAGCCTCAGCAAGGGCGAGGTGCTAAGCAACTCAGTGAGACCCTGTCTCTACATAAAACACAAAATAGGGCTGAGGATGTGGCTCAGCAGTCGAGTGCCCCTGAGTTCAATCCCTGGTTCTCCCCCCTGAAATAAAGGACTAAAGCACTGACCTGCTACAGCCTGGACGAACCCTGGCGATGTCACGCTGGCGGGAGAAGGGCAGGCACAGGAGCATATTGAACAGATTGCAGATTTCTGTCTACACGCCAGGAAGTGGATCAGTGGTTGCCCTGGAGCTGGGGGCAAGAGTGGGAAAGGGGACAAGAGTGACTGTTATGGGGTATGAAGTTTCTTTTGAGGGTGATGAAAGCATTCTAAAATTAAATCGTGATGACAGTTGCCCAACTCTGAGAAACCACTGAACGGGACACTTTACAAGAGTGAACTGTATGGTGTGTGAATTGTATCTCAATAAACCTGTTAAAATAAATTTTATAAATTGGAAAAGCAGATAAAAAGACCAAAAAAAAAAATATGAGGGAGTAATTGTGATAGAAACTACCTGCCAATTCAACTTAAGGGCACATTTATGAAAAGGAATGTATGTAAAGGATTTTTTTTTTTTTGGTACTGGAAATTGAACCCAGAGGCACTCAACCACTAAGCCACATCCCCAGCCCTTTTGTATATTTTATTTAGAGACAGGGTCTCACTGAGTTGCTTAGGGCCTTGCTGAGTTGCTGAGGCTGGCTTTGAACTCATGATCCTCCCATCTCAGCCTCCCAAGCTGCTGGGATTATAGGTGTGTGCCACCGTGCTGAAAAGAAATGTTTTAAAAAGCAACTGCAGAAAAGGGCAGAGTTTAAATTTTCTCTCTCTCTTTTTTTTAGTTGTCAATGGACCTTTATTTTATTTATTTGTATGTGGTGCTGAGGATTGAACCCAGTGCCCCACACATGCTAGGCAAGTGCTCTACCACTGAGCCACACCCCAGCCCTCTTTTTTTATCATCATTATTATAGAAAAATTCAAGTACACACCACAGTAAAGGAACACATAAAACAAAGCCCCATGTCTCCACCAAGCCCTGAGGCAGCTGACTCGCGCCGTCTGGTTTGCACTCTGCCCGGACCCACGCCCCTGCATGGAGTTTTTGAAGCCAGTCCCAGAACCGCGGTGCTTCCTTATCGAGACGTTGTGAGGCTGTGGTCCTCGGGAAGACCTGAGTTGACTTTTTCACTCTGAGCTGGGGAGAGGCGAGTCTCCCCTGAGCAAGGGTCGGCCTCCTTTGCTTAGGTGACACTTTGGTTACAGGTTCCCTTTCTGCCGTGGCCACTGGGGTGCTCACACCCCTACACTGGCAGCTGGACTTCTACGGGTCCTTGCAAGAGGCAGATTAGTGAGCCAGCTGGTCTCCTGCCATTATTTCACTCCCTTACCCTTGGAAGAGATGACGAGTGGCCTACCAGTTATCCATTGTCCCTTCTTACCTAGTAACCAAGCCCCAATTTTATTCAGGTCAGTATTGTGTACAGTTAAAATATTGCGTTTCTCAGCTTCCATTGTAGCTAGGACTAAATTCTGGACGATGATGTATAAATTGAAGTTTGGGGCTGAAATTTTCGAGAAATTCCTTGAAGAAAGATGGGATTACAGGGGTTTATCCTCTCCTCTTTGCTGCCTGAAATGTGGCTGCAATAGCTGGAGTGCCTGCAGTCATCTTGAAGCATGAGGTAGCCTTAAAGATGGAAGCCACATTCTAAGGATAATGAAATGTGATGCTAGAAAGAGCCTATAGGTTTGATGTTGTGGTGCTGTTGAACTTCCTCTCTGCAGCTTTCATTTATACAACAGAAAAATAAAGATCTATGGTGTTTAGGCCTCTGTTACTCCTGGTCTTTCTTACCAGCCACTGAACACAGTACCTATCAGCTCTGCTCCTCCTTTTTCCTTCTCAATTCCCTCATGCATTTGATTTCATCTTGTATATATATTCATAAGCCACTTAAAACCCTTTATGGACTTAGAGTTAAAATAAATAATTTATTAAAGGACGGGTTACACAATCAAGCACTTGGCTTCTTATTTCAAAGAGCAACAGCCGAAAGCACTTACAGACCGAGAGCCAAACTGTGTCTTGTGATTCGCAACACTGAAGTCTGAACCGGAAAGGAGAAGCCGTTGCTCATTACCCCAAAGATGGGTGCCACATGGAAAGTCAATTTCCAACAGAGCGAGTTCTTACGATTGGAAAAGCTGAACAAAAGCAGACCATATGTCCCGTCCTAGAGGAAGGGAGGCAGCTCAGTGCAGCGAAATCAGGACAACCAGATTGTAGATCGACCAAGATTGGCCATCTGACTGTGGTGCAGGAAGGGGGACGTGGAGGCTGCTCAAGGTGCAGGGCGCGGGGAGATAGGCCTTGACCGGTGCCTGGCAGCTGAGCTGCCTCTGTGCAGTCACAGCTCAGCTGCGTCAGGTCAGCAGAGGTCACAGTTTATAGTAACTGGCAATTTGGCAGGGGCAGGGGCTGAGGTTCGGAGAGCTGTTGGTAATTTGGTGTTTCCACTTGATGCGTGCATGTTGACGAGTTGATAGACAGAGGTGGTATTCCAAATATGCAGCCTAGTCCAAGCAGGGGTCCCAGAGAAAATAAGTTCTTTCTACTAAGATACCTCACCATCAAGACCACCCCTTCATAAGACTCTGAATATGAGGCCGACATGAAAAGCACAAGCGATGGGGAGAAGAAAGTCTGATCTGATGACCTTGCCCGATTCCTAGATCCAGCCATGCCTGAAGTCATGCCAGCCCTGGATTTCTCAGTTCAGTGAGTCAGTTTATTTCACCCTCGGAGCAAGCCATTTTGTGCTGCATTTCTCATGATTACAGTGGAAAGAATCCTGAATGAGCTAACAGGTACATTGGCACCTATTTTGTGCTTGATTCCAGAATCAGATACTGAGATCTAAGTGAGTTCTGGCTCCTAAGGTGCTCATGGCTGAGTGTGGGAAATAGCTGAAGACTCTGCTAAATAAAATGCAGTGGGTTCTGTGTCTGTTTCCCTGCGCCATCTAGATTAGAGCCTCTTTGTAGCAAAGGTGACCTTCTACCTTTCTGTCCCTTCCAAGAGCATTTAGGGCATTCGGAGCTCCTTGGTCAATGCTACCTAACCTGTGCCCGAGGATGTGATTTCCAACAAGAAAAATGTCAAAAATGCAGGCTGGCAGGAAACCTGCCTCCCAGGCCAGATGACACTTCCAAGAGTCATCCAGGACAACCCCATCCCACAGACCCCGGCTGGCAGCTAACCAGGAAGCAAACAGAGGAAGCAAGGCAGCTCTGCTCCTTCCTTGGATTCCCCAGGGTGTTTGCTTGGAGATAAGCCCTTGGCTGTCTCCTGCCAACTTTCATGTTGCCTTGGGTTTGGTCTTTCCTATAAAGGGCCAAGCCCACAGCCAGGGGACTCTGGCTGGTTTCTGTCCTGCCCCCCTGGGGCCAGGTGGGTGAGAAACATGATTTTGGACCCTCAACATAACAGCAGGCCTGGTGCCCCTTGGGGAGAGGACTTGGACCCTAGGATAGGATCACAGGATCTGTCCCCCAGCTGCCACTCCTCCTCCTCTGAAGGGGTGTCTTTGTGTGGAAGAAGAGGGCAAGGGGCCCAGGTGATCTGCTGTCCTCCCTGGGGTGACTGGGCCATCTGAACCTGCTGCTCCCTGGTTCCCTGGTCCAGTGTCCTCGGCTCTGTGTCACCTCTCCCCAGGGAACTGCCCAACGTCCCCTGTGCAGGCTCGTGCAGGAAGCTAAGCTGCTGCTCCCAACCTGTTCCCAGCCCCCACTGTGGCCTCCACCTGGCTGGCCTTCCTGCCACCCTTTACTCCTCAAGACCTGCCTCACCTGTCACCCTGTGACAGACACCTCCTGATCCCCACCTGCCCAGCACCTTCCCCCCACTGCCCTGCACCCCAAACACATCACACCCCTCTCTGTGCTTTGTGCTGGCCCAGGGCTCAGGCCTGGCTGCTGAAGGGGCTGGCGGGAGGAGAAGTGCCACCCACACCGGCCTCCCCTGGACAGGCTCAGAGGCCATGCCCTGGTCCCATGAATACCCCATGGTCCTAGGGCCCTGGCTGGGCCCCAGGCCTCTGCCCTCTTACCCGCCTCCCCCTGGCCTTCCCCGCAGCTCCGCTCAAGCTCTGCAGGCCTGGCCCTCTCGTGGTTTGGCACCCCCCGGGCAGGGGTCCTCTCTCCTCCTCGCTCCTCTCAGGGCCCCCTGCTGGGCTCCCCCCACCCATTCATTTACTTCCCCCTGAGTTCCAGGTTTCCTACAGAATGTCCCCAGCTCCAGAAGCCCTCCCTGTGTGACAGGCACATGGCATGTGCCCCTGGAGGGCGCGCCATTCATCCTGTGCCTGCTTCATGCAGAGAGCGCCTCTTTCCCCTCCGCCCCCTGTCTGGGAATGTGTAGAGGCCCGTGTCCTCCCCAGAGCCTGAGGGGGACACCAGCCCTGTGGAGCTCTCCTTCTGGGGTCAGCGCTGAGCGCACCTGTCGGTGATGGCATTCAACCCTCGAGAGAGGCTCCTGGGTCTTCATTGTAAGTGACGGAGTGTGAGGGTCTTTCCTCCTCTCCCTCGTGTCCCCCAGCGTCCCTAACAGAAGTCTGGCCATAGTGAACCCTCCCTAACCACACAGGCCGCCCTCCCTCCTACACACACACACACCTCCTTCTCCATGAGCCCCAAGAACCAGAGCAGGGAGTTGGCAGTGAGAGACTGAGTGGCACAGCTCACACCCTCCTCCCCTTCTGTAAAGGTGGCCTCTTTGTAATTAAAAGAAGTTCTGGGATCTTTGGGGTTCAAATCCTGATGCAGCTCTTTCAGAGGTGGGTGATCTTGGGAAGCATCTTTTAAGTTTTTCGGTGCTGGGGATTCTACCCAGGGCCTCGAGCATGCTGAGCAAGTGCCCCACCATGGAGCTACATCCCCAGCCCTTTCCAAATTTTATATGGATACAGGGAGCTGCTAAGTTGCCCAGGCTGGACTCGAACTTATGAACCTCCTGTCTTGGCCTCCTGAATACCTGGGGTTACAGGCGTGGGCCACTGCGCCCAGCTTTGGGAAGGCATCTTGCCTCCAGTCCCTCATGTATGAAGTGGAGGTTCAAAGAGTCTGATCATAAGGGCGACTATAGTTAATTTTCTAGATACTAAACGTGTCGGGTGGGATATATGCAGTGTGATGTCATTGTAGAAAATAAAACCTCTGAGTGTGTGTGTGTGTGTGTGTGAGAGAGAGAGAGAGAGAGAGAGCGCGAGCGCACAGGGAAGTCTGACGGTTCTGCTGCAAGCGGGTCACAGGCTGCCTCGGAGGTGGGGGAGAGGAGGTGCCGCTGCCTGAGGTGGAGCCTGGGCTCTCTTCCGTTTGCCCCAGTCCCCACCACTCCCTCTTGTCTCTCTCCCCCGAGACCCAGTTTCTGTTGCTGTTCATCATTCGGTCACTGTGGTTTTCCTTAGACCAGGGACAAGAGAAAAACGAAACACCTTCATATGTGCACGTCCTGATCCAAAGCACAGCCCTGTGAATGCACTTGCGCTACTCTCGGTACGCGGAGAAGTTGTGTGATGGTTGAGTCTTCAGTTGTGTGTAGTTTAACGTGATAAAAACATGCAAAGCATCAGGCTGTCCATCTGTGGGTAGATGCAAAGATAGCTGCTCCCTGAATCAGCAGAAGTTCTAGAACTGATCCCCACCAACACGGCTTGGCGCACGTGCCTGCTCCACAGCCCCAGGATGACCTGTGGGGTTCTGCTTCTGCAGGCATTCCCGTGTGGTCAGTCCTCGAGTTTGGAGTAGGTGACACCAGTTCTCTCCTGCCTCTGTGATTCTAAACCTACTTCTGTCCCTAATTTGCTGGGTGGCTTCAGACAAACCCCTTTCCCTCTCTGGGCCTCTCTTTTCCCACTTGTTAAACAAGAAGCCTGAGGCATACTGTCTTCTTCAGCTCTGAGCCCCCACTTCATTTCTTCTCAAGCAGATCTGCCTCTGTTTCCAGAGAGAGATGAGTGGGCTGCCTGGGGTGTGCGGAGGGGGGCTTTCCTTTCTTGTTGGGGCTGTGTGGGCTCCCTTTTCTTTCTTCCTTACTTACCTTTTTTTCCCACCAGAAAGTTATTTTAAGCCCTAAGTGGGGAGCTGCCAAAAGCTGCAGGCCTCAGCTCTCACGGGCTACAACCTCTTGCCTCTTGCAAAGAAAGAGCAGGCAGCTCCTAATTCTTGCTCTCCCGTCTCCCCTGGGAAGAGGGACTCATTCCATTCATCCTTTGCTAGGCTGAGAAGCAAACCTGGAAAGCTACTGCCTCTGGCCTCCGGCAGCTGATAGAGCTGCTGTCCTCCAGCTGGTGCCTCCCACGGGTGCACCTGCACCTGCCAGGGACTCACCGGGTGCTTGGTGCAGATCCAGGCTTGGCCAGCCTGGTGGGGCTGAGCAAGGCCTTGCACCTCAGGGCCCAGATTGCCTGCAGCTCAGAAAGGCCAGCTGGAAAATCACTCAACTGCTCCTTCTCATTTTAATTTTGCCTTGCTCCCTTATTTTAAGTAACATTCTTTAAACGTGTGATATACACAGGAGGTTTAAAAAAAAGAGATCCAACCTTCTAAAGCGACATAGGCCTCTCGTTCCAGCAACGACCCACTACCCGCTTCCTGGGCCTCCCTCCAGAGGGTTTGTGCAGAACCATAATTATCATGAGAGCTATTGTTTTTATTTTGTTTTGTTTTGAGATGGGGCCTTGCCCAGGCTGGCCTTGAACTCCTAAGCTCAAGAGATCCTCCTGCCTCAGCCTCCCAAGTGGGTGGGACTACAGGCATGTGCTATAATAGTGCTGGCTCTTATAATTATGCTTTATTGACTGTTTTCTACATCCTGGGCCCTGAACAGAACCCCTTGCATAGATGAATTTATTGAATCCTTCCCACAAGCCCAGTTTCACAGCTGAAGAAGCTGAAGCACAGCAAGGCTGGGTTTTCCACTCTTCATTACACAAAAAGGGAGGCCAGAACTCGGACCAGGGCCCCAGGGCTCCAGCCCTCTGTAGACACAGGCCCTGCCCACCTCTTGCCTCCTTTTCGTTAAAGCCTGGTGGCATGTAAGGCTCTGAGCTTTGCCTTCTCTCCCCTTCTCCGTTTCCTCGAGGAGGCTCAGCTGCCCTGGCAGAGGGCTGCCTTTCCTTCTGAACCCCTGCGTGAGATTTCTTTGCAACCAGGGACCTTATTGCTTTAACCAGGGACTTGCATGGGCTGTAGGGGAGACGAGACTCCTTCGAGTTCTTTCACTGCAAACTCTTAACACGCAGCTTGGTGGAAGGTCACTTTCCACGTGTACAGGAAGCCCTGCAGACCTGGAATCACTGGGCCGAAGGCTGTGTTCCCTTAAAATTTGGTAGTTGATGTCCGTTGTTTTTCAAGAGGCAATGGCCATCCCGGTCACCAGCAGCTCACAGAACACCTACTTCCCCAGAGCCCCGTCATTACCGTTTGATCAACTTCTGGCATTTTCTGCTGCTGATATTGAACCATCTCATAGGAAGCCAAGGTGGGCAAGAGGCCCCTCCTGCCTGACCGTCGAAGACGCTGACTTTCCCAAGCCTGGCCACTCTGTTCCCTCAGGCAGGCCAGCCTGCTCCTCCAAAGAGCAGCATTTGTCATTGGGGGAATTTAATGGCTTAAAAATAAAGGGGATCTGGGCTGGGATGTGGCTCAGTGGCAGAGCGCTTGCCTAGCATGCGTGAGGCACTGGGTTCGATTCTCAGCACCACATATAAATAAATAAAATAAAGATCCATTGACAACTAAAAAATATTTTTAAAAATTTTTTAAAAAGGGAGGGGTCTGATTGCATGCTGAGCTTCGTGTAGCCTCGAGCTCCAGGCCCTTCCCCCACCCCAGGGGACCACAGCTAAGAAACTGGAAGAAACCTCGGAGCCACACAGAACAACCAAGTTAGGCTTCTGGAAAAGTAAGCGACCCAACACAAAGAGGGTAGAAGCTGTAGATCAGGGTCCTGTAGGGCTCTAGCCCTAGTCTTCAGTCTGAAATGACCTCCTTCATACTTTATAGCAGTGGCTAAACACGCAGACACTGAAGCCCCCTGGCCTGAGTTCAAATTCTGCTTCCTCCTCTTGTGAGCTGTGTGACATTAGATTCACAACTTGACTTCTCTGAACCTTGGCTTTCCCATTTGGGGTATAGGATCCCGATGGGCTTGCTTTCCAGTGTATGTGTGAGGCTGAGCTGCCTGATGCACCCAGAGCCCGGATGAGGCCTGGGGCAAAGAAAGCACATGATCAATCTTAGCTGTCATTTTCATTATTTACATGATTCATTCATGTGCTTGGTTATTGTTTGTGTAGAATATCGACTCCAGGAGGGGAAAGCCTTTATGTCCCTTATTCCAGGGGTGTCCCCTGCCCCAGTGCAATGCCTGGACACAGTAGGTCTTCTGTGAATGTCCAGGGAAGAAGAAGCCAGCGGATGGAGGAGTGAGTGAGGGGGGTGAGGGGAAGACATCACTCCTCTCTCTCAGCCTGGGCTTGTTTGTTTGTCAAACCGGAGGTTTTTTTTTTTAATATTTATTTTTTAGTTGTAGGTGGACAGAATATCTTTATTTTATTTTATTTTTATGTGGTGCTGAGGATCGAACCCAGTGCCTCCCGCGTGCTAGGCGAGCACACTACCACTGAGCCATGACCCCAGCCCCCAAACTGGAGGTTTTGATCGCATTCTTTGGGCTCTTCTATGTTTACAAGTGATCATATGATTGCTTTTTGCAACCGGAAGAAAAATTATTTTAAAAAACGTATAAGCTCAGGGCTGGGGTCATGGCGCAGTGGTAGTGTGCTCGCCTAGCACGCGGGAGGCACTGGGTTGGATCCTCAGCACCACATAAAAATAAAATAAAGACATTCTGTCCACCTACAACCAAAAAATAAATATTTAAAAAAATAAATAAAATAAAATAAAATAAAGATATTTTGTCAACCTACAACTAAAAGAATAAATAAATATTATTAAAAAAATGTATAAGCTCTTGTGCGTAATCGCCAACTTTGGGAGCAGCCAACGCGTCCTTCAGCAAATGAGCCAATAAACAAGCCGTAGCACATCCAGACATTACGATGTCCTCCTGTGGTTTATGGGGGGGGTGGCCCTCGAGTCATGAGAAGAAGCGTAGCTGTGTGGCTGGGGTGCTGTCTTCAACTCAGATTGATAAGTGAAGCAAACCAATGTGGAAAGGCCACCTACAGCCCGGCATGCGGGCGCCCACCTGTGATCCCAGTGACCCAGGAGGCTGAGGCAGGAGGATCGAAAGTTCAAGGCCAGCCTCGGCCATTTAGCAAGGCCCTGTCTCAAAATAAAAAAACGAGAATGTAGCTCCGTGGTAGGGCCCTTGCCTGGCATATGCAAGGCTCTAAAAACCAACAAAAACCAAAAAAAGGCTGCATACCATGATTCTAACTATGTGGCATTCTGGAAAACCCAGAACTATAGCAAGAGTAAACAAATATTGGGTTGCCAGGATTGGAGGGGAGGGAGCTCAGGTGAGTAGCTGCAGCACCAGGGTTTGTTGTGCAGGATGCTGTCCTGGTGGGGACAGGTCACATGTCCGCCAAACGTTACAGAAGGCATGGTGTAAAGAAAATCTCCATGCAAACTGTGGCTTCCGTTGACAATCATGGGTCAGGATCATGTATCGCGTACCACTGTAACAAGTGTACCCACCAATGCCAGACGTTAGTGACAGGGGATCAGAGAGCGGGGACAGGGCAATAGGGCTTTTCTCTCAATTATTCTGGAAATCTGAAACTGTTCTAAAAAAACAGTCTGAGATTAATGTGTGTGTGTCTCTGTGTGTGCGTGTGTGCGTGATCTAATGGGACCTCTCCCGATTTTTAAATGGCGTGTGGGAGGAGGGGCTCGCTTTTAAGTTTCACTAATTGACTTTTAGAACACACACCTCGCGTAGGCTGTGTTGTTTGCGATCTATTCTTTCCACCAATTCCTTGATTTTTAGGAAATGTATTCAAGGAGTGATACACTGCACAGCCCATGATGAAAACGAGCCCTGGGGAGGGAAAGGCTGCTCAGGGCGAGGGCGAGGGTGAGGACGAGAGCTGCCCTGGGCTTCTCCCACACTGTGTGGGCTGCACCCTAGGGTTCTCCTCTGTGAAATGGAGTTATTATAGCGCCTACCTCCTGGGACTGTTGTGAGGATTCAATGAAGTATGCAAAGTGCTTAGAAGGCGGCCGGGTACACAGCAAATGTTCAAGAGAAGCAATCTGTGACAAGCATCAGTTATGGTGGTGGGGAGGGGACCACTCAGTTCCCCTCTCCTGTTCCGGTTCTCGGGAACCCTTGATTTGGTTCTGCTTTGCTATTATCTGCAAGTTTTGAGATAAGGTGGGAGGGAGGCTGCTGTGGGGAAGTCCCCAGCCAGGCCTCGGGCTCCTTCAGCCTCTCTTCCCCCCCACTGGGGATTCCAGCAAACTTGGGTGGGAAGTCAAATTGTGGGGTGGCAGCGGGGGTTTTGAGACCCTCTTGTGGGGCCCCACTTTTGGGGGAACTGGTGTACGAAATCTGGGGGGAGGAGCTGAGAAAGAAGAGGTCTTAGAATTAGTGTGTGAGTGATCAGAACCCTAGAGCTGTGTTTCCAAAGAAATTGTCACCATGGAACCCTAACCAGGCTGTCACTGAAGTTGGAGGCCCTCCAGTGTCACTTCAGCCAGGCGTTAGAAGTTCAGGCCCAGGGGTGGGGAACTTCAGGGGGCTGGGGAGCACTGGGCTGACCCAAGGGTGCTGGTGTACTTCATGGGACAGTGGCCTTGGAGGAACATAGCATCCCGGTGGCTGGGCCTTCTAATGGTACATATCCTAGTTTTAAAATCTTGTGATGGCCAAACTGTCATGTCTGGCACTGGACATGATTCCTGGGCAACTCTAGGCCGGGTGTGATGGTGCATGTTTGGAATCCTAGAGCTTTGGGAAAGGCTAGCTAAGTGGCTGAGGTTGGCCTCCAACTTGTGGTCCTCCTATCTCAGCCTCTAGGATTGTAAGTGTGCCCCATTTTAACGTGCACACTCCAGGGGCATTAAGTGCAATGACACAGTGTCCAACAGGCACCACTGTCCGCCCCCAGCACTGTTGGTCTTGTGAAACTGGAGCTCTGTTCTTGCCAAACGGCGAGTCCCACTGCCTCTCCTAAGCGCTGGCAACCAGCCTAGGACATCTGTCTCTCTGAGTTTAACTGGTCCAGGTGCCTCCTCTAGGGGGAATTGCCTGGCATTCGCCTACTTGCCACTGAGCTGCTTCACTCAGCATTGTTGTCCCCGCCCCCGGGGGCATGTGTTGTGGCATTTGGCAGGATTCCTGTTGGGGGGTGACAGTTCCCGCTGTAGGGACAGTGTCGCCGTTTGCTGTCTGCGCTGGGGCTGATGCACACGAGGGTTGCTCCACCTGCTGCGCTGCGGCTGTGAAGGCGGTTCTCTGGATCTCTGTTCGAGTCCTTTCTTCCAATTCTTTGGGCCCATACCCAGAAGGGGACTTGCTGGGTGACATGGTGATTCTATTTTTAATTGTTTGAGGAGCCACTAGCTCATTTCCACACCAGCGGTACCACCTTACTCTCCCACGGGCAATGCCCTGGGCTCCGGTTTCTCCACATTCCCACCAACACTGGCGATTCTGGTTTTTTGTTGTTTGTTCTGTTTCTTGGTTTGGGGTTTTGAACCCAGGGCTGCTGGACCACTGAGCCACATCCACAGCCCTTTTCATTTTTTATTTTGAAACAGGGTCTCATTAAGTTGCTTAGGGCCTTGCTAGGTTGCTGAGGCTGGCCTCGAACTTTTCATTCTCCTGCTTCAGCCTCCTGAGTCGCAGGGATTACAGGCCTGCACCGCTGCACCCAGTTCTTGTCTATTTTTCGTGTGGTAGCCATCCTGATGGGTGAGCCAAGGCCATCTTGATGTGGGCCTGGAGGGTCTTCCTCCAGGGGGCACGTTGGGGGAACCTGGGGGCGAGTGACCGGGTTCGCACCGGGACCTTGTTGGCAGGACCCTCTCACTGGTTTTGCTTTGGTTTTTTTCTTGCTATCAATTTGTTGCATTGGCCTGTGAGCAGCCATAAAAATCACCAAGTTTTCTAAGAATCTTTTCATTCCCATTCGGCTTACGAGCCTGAGTGAGCTAAAAGCCTAATGTTGATAGTGGGCAGTACAGGGAGGCAGGGAGGGCCCGGTCCCTGGGAGCTCTTGGGATTGGTATTAGGAAGGTCTCATTTGCCTGCATCAAAGAAAGATGACCCCAAGGAAGGGACTTGGAGGTCTGACGGTGGGGACTTAGGACCTCCCCCCAGATCCCCTGGAGGCGCCCCTGCTGTGAGGGTGTTCTCAGCTGGCCTCCCTCCAGGGTCCTGTCTGGAGTGCTGGGCGCCTGTCCCCAGGAGGGCTGATAAGCTTCCACACCAGGTCTGGCCTGCTCCTCTCTCCTCTCTCCTTTTCCACCCTCAATTCCTGCCCCGGAGGCCCGGCAGGGAGAAGCTCCAGAGAGTGAGGAGTGAGGAAGCGGGTCCCAGGATGTCACCTGATGGCCCTCGGGGCAGAGCAGTCACATGCCGGAGTATCACCAGGAACCTGGGGGGGGGGGGGCGCAGAGGAAGTACCAGCCTGTGGAGAAGGCAGGGGGCAGCTGTGCGAGAGCCTCGCCTGAGGAGACCTGGTTAAGGCCCAGCCCTGCCACCTGCAGCCACGGCCCTGAGGCTGAATCCGTGTGTGTTCCTCACAGTGGAAGTGTGAGTGGGGCAAGGCCCCAGCTCTGCTCCTCTGATCACATCAGCCCACTCACTGGCCTCACCTCTCTGTCCCTCCAACACCACACTTGTTCCAACCACAGGACCTTTGCATTTGCCACCCCTTGGCCTGGAACCCTCCCTGCCTGGCCCTGAGCACAACTGCCTGCTTGTCAAGCCACAGGCTCGTTTATGATCCCTTCCCCCTGGGTCTTCTCGGACCCCCACGACACGGTTTTCGCCACTCCCTGTTTTATTCCATTCATGGCTCTTGGTATCCTCTGAAATTACCTTGTGCATTACCTTACATGCGCTTATGGTCTTTTATTTTTCCTTAGCGAAGTCAACTCTGTGAAGTGGTGCCCACATGCCTCAGATGAGTGGTCTCACTGTTTGGGGCCCCGGTGTCTCTTCGGCAGGAAGGGGACAAAGCCCAGCTTCTTCTCTGACTCTAACTTACCGTGTGCTGTGAAGACCTTAGAAAATAAGGAGAATGTTCTGAAAAGCACAAAAGTCTGGAAGTCTCTTGCTGAGAACAAAGAGATCTGTTTGTGGGGAAACTGCTTATTTAACACATTTAATTTGCTTTGCAAAGTGTGACTCCCCCAAGGCACTTACCCTGGGGGAGGTAACAGCTTCTTAAGGAGAAAAGAATATTGATTTTATTTTCTCTCATTTTCACCTGGGAAGGGAATGTTCAATATTTGCTACACTCAGGAGCCGGATCCTGGAAACCAGGGATGTGGCAGGAATTTGCTACGTGACCTTGGGCAGTGCTCCTCCCCTCTCTGAGCGGGACTTTTCCATCCCTCAAATGAGAGGGTGGAAATGCTTGAAACATGGGCTCTCTCAACGTGGTGTTTAGGATACCATGGACTCACCAGGAGGAAGAGAAACCACACTGTCCCAAAGTGCCCCCGGCATGGCCTGGTCCAGGGCATCCATTAACAATGCTCTCACTAGTCCCTGCTCAGCCCCGCAGGGCACTCTCCCATCCATTAGCTCCCTGCGGCTTTGGAATGGAGCAGGGACAGCAGGTCTCTGTCCTCACTCCAGTTTGGCTGAGAGGAAAGGAGCAGAGAAACAAGGTCTCTCTTACCTCTGCAAACTCACTGTCTACCATGCTCTCCCTTGGTTCTGCCTCAGGGCCTTTGCACACGCCACTCATTCACCCTGGGACACTCTTTCCCCAGACACCCTCACTTCAGTAGCTCTTCTCTCAAACATCTCCCAGAAGCCTCCTCTGATCACTCTCTGTTCCCCTACTATGTTTTATTTTTCTCTGGGGCATTTCTTTCTTTCCTTTTTAAAAATATGTTTAGTTGTAGGTGGACACAATCACTGAATTTTATTTATTTATTTATTTTTATGTGGTGTTCAGGGTCGAACCCAGCGCCTCACACGTGCCGGACAAGCGCTCTGCCACTGAGCCGCATCCCAGCCTTCTGTGGCATTCCTTGAAACTTGATGTTGGGTGATTTCTTGTTGGCTGTCTGTGTCCCTAGAGTGTCAGCTCCATCAGCTGAGGGTTCCCATGTGTTTTCTTCAGGGCTGTGTCCCCAGTCCCTAGCAGGTGCCTGGAACAGGATCCACGCTCACTCAACAATTGTCGAACCAAATGTGTCTCTCAGGGATGCAGAGGTGGAAGTGACCTTGAAAGATAAATTTCTTTTCTTTTCTTTTTTTTAAAATATTCTTTATAGTTGTTTTATTTATATGTGGTGCTGAGAATCGAACCCAGTGCCTCACACATGCTAGGCAAGCGCTCTGCCACTGAGCCACAACCCCAGCCCCGAAAGATAAATTTCATCTGTCCCCTGGCCCCAGTCTTTGGTGGTGGTCAGCAGAAATCAAGATTCTGAGAAACAAGCGGGGGTGGTATTTTATCTTATTAAGAAGAAGAAGGAGGAGGAGGAGAATTGCTAGCAGTTCTGGGGACTGAGCACCCAGGGGCACCCTACCACTGAGCCACATCCCCAGCCTTTTGTATTTTTTATTTTGAGACAGGGTCTTGCTGAGTTGCTGAGGCTGACCTTAAACGTGCAATCTTCCTGCCTCAGCCTCCCAAGTCATCGGGCCACTGTGCCCCAGAACAAGAAGGTTTTTGTTTTTTTTTTTTTTTTTTTTTAATATTTTTTAGTTGTCAATGACCTTTATTTTATTTATTTATACGTGGTGCTGAGGATCGAACCCAGTGCCTCACGCATGCTAGGCAAGCGCTCTGCCACTGAGCCACAGCCCAGCCCGCAAGAAGGTTTTAATTGTGGCTGAGCCCTGTGCACGTTGCTTTCTAGGCCTTTCTTATTTTCTTAAGGGGTGGATGAGACAGGGGGAAAGAAAAGGCAGGATGTTGCAGATGAATAATATGAACCAACCGATAAAAAGAGAGACCGAGTCCCCGCAGGCCAGGAGGAGGGTTTCCTAGCTGTCTTCTCGCTTCTCAACAGCACAGGTTAGTAACAGGTGTGGCCATTACATCAGTGAGGACTGAAAACACTTGTCAGCCTTTGGGACAGCTGGAAGGCTGATGCTGTCACCGGGGGCCCGTTTACAGCTGAGGAGACTGGTGTGCTGACAGGGAGGCCCAGGGCGGGGACGGAGGTCACAAGGCCAGCTCAAACCCAGGCGGACACCACTCACTGCACTGGGCCAAGTGGCCCCGAAACCCCCTCCAGGAGCAAAATCCCCTGTAGCTGAGGTTAAGAGCCCCGGCTCAGGGGCCAGACTGCCTGTCTCGGAAACTGCGCTTCACAACCTCGAGTGAGCTGGTCACTGCCCTGTGCCTGGTCTCCTCAGCTGGGCAGTGGGGTGAAGGCGATGGTGACAAGGATGGTGACGAGGACAGTATCTGTGCCCATGAAGATTCACTGAGTTAATCTTCAAGGTGCTGAGGACAGAAGTTGGCGCTTGGGAGCGTGTCTAAGTGCATGCTGGCTATTTTGGGTATCATCCTGTGGCACCTCTGTGTGTCCCTCACACGAGCACACGCAGGCACACTTCTGGTGGGCTTCCTGGAGGAAGAGGAAGAGCTCTGCCAGACAGCCCAGGCAGCCACTGTTGGAGACGCGCTGAGCGGGGAGTGGCCACCTCTTGCAGCCTTTACCACGCCCTTCCTGGCCACCACACTCAGACTAGCTCCCTGTCCAGGTCATGTGCCTATCCCTCTGTCCCTCTGCGTGTGACTCAGCCTGGCAGCTGGACCAGATGGTGGGAGGAGAGCTGGACATGACCTCTGCTGGGGTTGCTCAGAGCAGCTGCCTGATTGCAAAGGTCAAGGTATTGGGTTTCCACCCTGTCCCCTGGTCCTGGGAGATGTGCACGGGACTCCAGGCTGGGAACCACCCTGTCCTGCTCCAAATCAGAGTTCATGTGATAATGAGTCTTTCCACGGAGGGTTTTCCCTCCACCCAAGGTCTGCAGGGCAGCCGGGGCTATTTTGATTGTTCCTATGAAATAAGGCTCACTGAGGCCGAGCATCTTGCTTGATGTCACTCAGCTGGTGGGACTGGGATCCACCTGAGGTTTGCAGAGTTTAAGGCCAGCACGCCTGCGACACAGCACAGGCTGTCCTCAGCGCTGTGAGCAAGCTCGCATGCACATGGTGTGCCCAGGCGGGAAGCCCGCCCTGCCACCGGCGGCTCAGCAACTGGTGGTCTAAATTCACATCTGCCCAACAGAAGCACAAGGTAGCCGTTTTTCATTTGTGTATCATTATAATTTAAATTTTCCATTTATTTTTGAACAGGTATGATGTTCACATAGTTTAAAATTTAAATGAGAACAGTAAAATGTCACTCCACCCCCTGGACTCCTCCACTCAGCTCCCCTCTCCCTAGACAGTCAGTTAGCATTTCTTCCGCTAGACAGTTCAGGGCTTCTGTAAGTTGACAGGAATATGAATATTCCCCCAACACTCTTTATACAAGTGGTTACCCATACCGTTCACACCTTGACTTTTGTTGGTTTAATAACATGCCCCAGATCTCATTCCATACCTGAACACAAAGAGCTGCCTTGATGCTTTTCAAGGCTATGTAATGCTTTTCCTTTGTAGGGATGCACCATAATTTATTTGACTGATCCCCTATTGATGGACACCTAGGTTATTTCCAATACTTGCAATTACAGCTATGGTCTAATGAATCATCTGGTACATACACCACTGGGTATGTGTGTGAGAGATCTAAAGCCCCCAGGCTCAAAACATTTCAGGACCAGCAGCTGGGCATTAAATGGGAAGTTCATTAGAACTGTGATATCATGGGCTCCAGCCCAGATCTGCTGGATTGGGATCTGCATTTTAACATGATGACTGGGGATTGTATGTACAATTATGTTTAAGAAGTGCTGGTCTGGAAGATAGATTCCCATAAGTGGAATTGCTGAGCCAAGAGATAGATACGTTTATAATTTTGAAAAGTGCTGCCAAATTGACATCTGCAGAGCTGGATTCAGTGCACATTTCCACCTGTAAAATGCATAAGCATTTTGGGCTGGGGTTGTGGCTCAGTGGCAGAGCACTTGCCTTGCATGTGTGAGGCCCTGGGTTCAATTCTCAGCACCCCATATAAAGAAATGAAAAAAATAAAGGTCCATCAACAACTAAAAAAATATTTAAAAAATGCATAAGCATTTTAAGAGAATCTAAAAGAAAAAAAAACAAAACATATCCAGCACCACAGTCTATGGGGCATAGGATTTAGTGGGCCAAGAATCTGCATTTTATGCATTTTTTGGGTGATGCTTATGTTCCACTAGTTTTGACAGAGACTTCTTTAGGGCTCCTGGGCTTCATGGCTGTAACTCTCCACCCAAGGGTGGCAAACTCAAGTGCTCCTGAGGGCCAGTTAGTGTCTGTGGGTGGTTAGATCTACGCAGACTTCTTCTGAGTTAATTTTATTTTATTTTTTAAGAAAAGGTACAAACTAGTAAAGCACATTCAGGCTGGAATCACACCCAGTCTGTGAGTTTGTAACCTATCATGTCCTCAAAATAATGCCTTTTCACTGTATTGGCAGATGACCCCACACTGCCTGGTGAGGTCTCAGTGGTCCTTCCTTCACTAATGGTCAGAGACCTTAGGGAACAAGTCTCCTACTTTACAATGAGAAAACTGTACTCCAAGTGAAAAATGGGTGGTTTTCAGTATTTCAATATTTAAAGTCAATGTTAAAGTCAATGATTATTGACTATGGGGTCACATGTTCAATGCTGGGGGATTTAAACCTAAAGGACAAGGTCCAGCTCCTTAAGCAAGGAGGGGACAAATATATAACAAACAGCTGGTGTAGACCAGCATGCACCATGTGGCAACATGAGCTGGTTCTGGTGCTAATGAGGTTCACAGGACCAAGGGAAGGTCACAGAGGAGGAGAGGCTGAGAAAGGCCTTGGCCCTGGATTTTGTTCATCTAAGCAGGGATTTTGACCAAGGTCAGCAAATTCCTCCGCTAAAGGGCCAGATAGCAAATATGTCAGGCCTTGTAGGTCCCACTGTCTCTCTGGCAAGTGCTCAACTGTGCCCTTGTAGCACAAAGCAGCCACCCACAGTAGGTAAACCAAGGGCTATGTGCCAATAAAACTTTATGAGCCGGACGCAGTGGCGCACGCCTGTAATCCCAGCACTTTGGGAGGCTGAGACAGGAGGATCGCGAGTTCAAAGCCAGCCTCAGCAACAGCGAGGTGCTAAGCAACTCAGTGAGACCCTGTCTCTACATAAAACACAAAATAGGGCTGGGGATGTGGCTCAGTGGTTGAGTATCCTTGAGTTAAAAAAAATTTATTTATAGGGGCTGGGGTTATGGCGCAGTGGTAGTGTGCTCGCCTAGCACGCATCAGGCATTGGGTTGGATCCTCAGCACCACATATAAATAAAATAAAGATATTCTGTCACCTACAACTAAAAAATAAACATTTAAAAAAATTTATTTATGGACATGAAATTTGAATTTCATATAATGTTCATGTGTCACAAAATACTGTTCTTTTGAATTTTTCCCCCAGCCACTTAAAAAATGTAGAAACCATTCTTAGCTCACAAGCTGCACAAAACCAGGCAGCAAGGCTGGATTGGGCTGGTGGCTGGAGTTTGCGACCCCTGATTTAGAAGGCGAAGAGGAGGAAGCCAGGCAGATGGGGAGGGTGTTCCTGGCACCGTTTGGCAGGTACAGTGGCTGGGAGGTGGGATCAGTCCCAGCTCTGCTCCTCTTGGGCCCTGCAGACACGACTCTGGAAATAAACCCCCACCCCGCCCCAAACCTGTGCAGAGCTTTTTTTTTTTTTTAATTTTTTGTAGTTGCGGGTGAACAGCATGCCTTTGTTTTTATGTGGTGCTGAGGATCGAGCCCAGTGCCTCATGTGTGCTAGGCAAGCGCTCTGCCACTGAGCGGCAGCCCCAGGCCCCTGTGCAGAGCTTTTGATCCTCAGAAAGTAAATCATTTTTCCAAGGCGTGGTCTGGGGTGGCCAGAGTTCTCACAACAGCCGTCACAGTTTTCCCTGGAAACCCCCCACCCCAGCCCATCCCTCTCACTTGTCCTTCTAGCTTCTGCCCCAAAGGTCACTGGTGACTTCCTTGCTGCCAAACTGCACCCTGCTCATCTAGGCCCTAGCTGGGCCCCACGGCTGGGGCTTTTGGAGCTGTTTACCAGCTTTGCTTCTGGAAACTCCATTTTCTCTTGGTTCCAGCAAAGCTGCTCCTCAGGCACCCCCGCCCGCCGGCAGCTCAGCTCCTCCGGGTCGGCCCCTCCTTCAGCACTGAGTGCTCAGGCCAGTGGACATACAGCTGTACCTACAGCACGGGGGGCGAACACTGGTGCAGGGAGTTCTTGAGACCCAGACACGCTCTGGTGGCTACTGTTTTGACAACAGATGACCTTTAAGCGTACTTGACATGTGCTCTAAACACTTGATATGTGTGTTAATTCTCACGACCCTTGGAGCGGCTACTATTATTATTCCTGGTTTGTTTGTTTGTTTTCCAGTTGGGGAACAGAGGCACAGAGAAGTTGAGTGACTTGCATAAGGTCACATAGCTGGACAGTGACAGTCATAATTTGAACCCAGGGCATCTGCCGCAGGAATGTGCGTGCATATCCACCCCATACAGCTTTGACGCCATTCACAGCAATTCTACCCACTTACCTGTATCACTTCTCTCCCATTTTCTCAAGGGAGTTGCAGTACCCAGGGGTAGAAGTCTTGGCTCTTGGGCCGATTTTACTAAAATTTACAACATGTAGACCCTGAATGCAGCCATTTCTTTGTGGGTTACGGTTCCAGACACGTACAGCGCCCAAGGAGAGGAGCATAAATCCAGGGCGGTGTTCATCATGAAAACATGGGAGCAACGTAAGTGTCCATCCATGGGGGATGAAAATCAGTTTTTATCTACACGACAGAGTATCCAGGAGGAGCAAGTGCCGGCATGGAAAGAGCTGAGCTCTGTTTGTGGTCACAAAGCAGCAGAAGAATGCTTGCACTGTGCTTTGGGCCTAGATATATTTATTTTTTTTCAGTACTGGGGAGCGAATCCCAAACTTGTGCATGTTAGGTACACCCCCTACCACTGAGCCACGTTGCATCCCCAGCCCCCGCTTGGTGCGTGTACATAAAGGCACAGGAGAAGGTGCACAAGGAAGTACCCTCTGGGGTTCTTCTGGGGTGGCCGGCGCTGGGGGCTTTCCAACTCCTTGCAGGAGAACATGCCCCTGCGTCTCCTGTGTAAAGAAAACGTAACAGGAAGCCAGGAAACACTCGTCCAGCCCTGATGGAAACGTAAAGCAGTACAACCTCCTTGGTTGGTTGGGAATTGCTTACAAAAGCAATCCCACTCTAAAGTGTTCGCTCAAGAAAAATGAAGACTTGTCCACCGAGGTTTATAAGTAGCTTCATCCATGACAGCCCCAAGGAGGGGCCACCTAAATGATCCTCCGCGGTAAGGGGGAAACACCCGGGTGCCGGGGGAGCACTACTCAGCAGTGAAAAGGGACAAGCTGCTGAGACGACACAGATAACCGTAAACGCATTATTCATGCCGACTGAAAGAACCCAGACTCCAGAGAGCACACACTGGGCCACGTGATTCCAATTACATGACAGGCAAAACTAATTCATGGTGAGGGACATCAGGAGGGGGGTTGCCCGTGGGTGGGGACTGGGCATCACTGGGAGGGGACCCAAGGGACATTGCTGGGGCGATGGAAAGGTTCTAGATCTCCACTGGAGGGGTGTGCACGTGGGTGTGGACTTTTGCCAAAATTCATGAAATGCCACGCCTCAGCTCTGTGCGCATCACTGTCAGTAAAATTCCCCTTAATATTAAAAAAAAATCTGCAGAGGAAGAGCTGACGGGTCGCGGGTGCGTATCTGTAAGGCTGGAAGTTCAGGTGGTTTTCATTTTCTCCGTGCTCCGCCGGGTTTCCCAAGGACTAGCGACGCACACGCGCCTGTCGCTTTGTAGAGAGCAGGGGAAAGGACAGCGTCTAGAGGTCACATGGCCTAGACACCCATAGGAAAACGACGAGCATCTCTTTGTGAATCTTTTATTTGTCTTTTGAGGGTTTTTTATTTTTATTTTTTAAGAAGGGAAGGAAGCGAGAGGGCAGCAACCCGCAGGCCCCGTGCGCCCTCCCGCGGGCCGGCTCCTCCGCGAAGTCCTCCCGGATTTCTCCTGGCGCCGGGCACTCGCCTTCCCGGAGCGCAGCGCGTGGGCAGGTCCCTCGCCTTTCACTGTCCCCGCCACGCGCGTCCCGGCTGACGGGGACTCGGGTCTCGCGTGGGGGTCCCCGCAGGGAGGTGGCCGCAACCTGCTGCAGACCCGGTGTCCCGTCGGCGGGCTGGACACCGAGCTCGCCCGGGCCACCCGGGCCACCTGGGCCACTCGGGCCGCGCCGCCCACCACTCGCATTGTTTTCGGGCTCCGGCGACACAATAGAAGTTTGGCGGCGGCCCAGGGAGCGTCTGCAAAGTGCCGGCGCGCTGAGCCCGGCGGACGCGGGGCGCCCTGGTCCCTGCCCGCGACTCGAGGAGGCCACGCAGCAGGAGGCTGGGCGCGGGGACCCTCCAGCGCCGGGCGGGACGTCACCCGGGAGGGGACTGCAGGGGCGGGACGCTGTGCACACGTGCAGGGTCTTCCCGCGCATCTCGAGATCGTGCGGGGTCCCTGCGCTTCCGTCCCCCACGCCACCGCCACGCGGCCCCCGACTGCCGTTGCCCAAGTCCTCCAGCAGGGTCCCAGTTTCCCGCCGGCTGTGTGACCCTGGCAGCTTTCTTCACCTCTCTGTGTCTCCGTTTCCTCTTCTACGAAATGGAAAGAATTACGGGGCCAACCTCGCAGGGTTGTGGGGAGGAAGGAGTCCGAGCGTTGATAGGAGTGTCACCCTCCGCCCGCCAGCCTGTGGGACACTGAGAAACCCAAGTCCGACACTGTGATGCCCGCATCTGAAGCCCTCCGCTGGCTGTCAGCTGCACTCTGCGTAAAGTCCACCCGTCTTTAGGAGGATCCCTGGACCTGCTTCTCTCCGCAGGCCTCTTGACCTCCTCCTCTGCTGTCCTCACTGTTACCTCCTCACTGGCCTTCTTGCTGCCCCTGGAAATTGCAAATCCAGGCCAACCCCAGGGCCTTTGCACTTCCCTTTTCCTCTGCCTACAAAGCTCATCCTCCCTTTTCAGAGCTGAGAATTTGAATCTCTAAAAGTTCTCTTCAGTATTTAGATCGTAGCTGAATTGTTCCTTCCCTGTGGCACCTCCCCTGGTCACCCCGTTGTATGTGCCTCCTGAATGGTTATGTGTGTGTTTGATGTGTAAACTTCATGAGGGTTGGAACTTGGTCTTACTCGAGGGTTTTTTTGTTTTATTTTGTTTTTGCTTTTTTTTTTTTTTTTTTTTTTTTTTTTTTTTTTTTTTTTTTTTTTTTACCTCCAGAGTGCTTAGTACATATTAAGTGCTCAGGAAATAAGAATTTGTTGAATGAATAAATAGAAATGGGGGGGGGAGTCCTTGAGAATTCTTCACAGAAGACTGGATAGCTGGTGATACCACGCACTCAGCGAAGGTGGGTCAGGGGAGGTCTTTCTGGGAGTTTGGCAGGTATTTGGTTCAAGTTTGAATAATTTTTTTTTACTTTTTGGTACTGGGGGTTGAACTCAGGGGCACTCGACCACTGAGCCACATCCCCAGCCCTATTTTGTGTTTTATGTAGAGACAGGGTCTCACTGAGTTGCTTAGCGTCTCGCTGTTGCTGAGGCTGGCTTTGAACTCGTGATCCTCCTGTCTCAGCCTCCCTAAGTGCTGGGATTACAGGCATGCACCACCATGCCCGCCTGGACGTATTTTTGAGGTGCTTGTAGGATTGCTCAAGAAGATGTCAGCTAAGTACCTCACATGGGTCTGGAGGGATATTGAGAAGCAAGTTTTTGGTAGGAATCATGTTTCTGGAAGTTTACCATATGCAGGATGAATCCAACAAGATGGCTTTTGCCACTAATAAATGATGACTGAACTCAGTGTGGCTTAATCAGTGTCTTGAAATAGAGCAGTCCTAGGGTTGGTTGGTTAATCCAGCAACTAACTCAGCAGCAAGTGTCAGACATCTAGGTTCTTTCCATCTTTTCTTCTGTGATGGCACAGTCTCTCTTCATGGACCCAAGATGGCTGCCACAGCTCCAGACATTGTGCCCTCACAGCAGCATCCACAGGTCCGCACAGAAGAGGTCAGTTTCCTTTCCTCTATTCTGTGTTAAGAGGGAAGAAAACTTTCCCTGAAGCCTCTAGTAGACTTCCATCAGGTCTTATGGGTTAGAAATGTCCTTGATTGGCAAAGACATTAAAATTTGCTCACTGGGGAGTAGGAAGGGGTTCATTCTCCCCAGTTTAATCTCACACAGAGGTCAAACCTGGGCTTTCCACAGGGAGAGGGGAAATTGTGTTGGTGACCGTAGTATCTTCCGTGGGTGTAGATAAGGTCTGAGCGAGCTTCTGCTGTCGGGGAAGGCCAGTAGGAAGTGGCAGAGGCAGGAAGTGAGGGGGCAGGGCAGCCCACATGAGAGATGTTGATATGTGGTGCTGCCAGGGTGGGAGAAGGACGGCAAAGCAGCGGCTGGCCCCAGAGTCCGGGTCCAGACTGTGGACCTTGATCAGAGCAGCTTCAGTGGAGTGACGGATTTCTCTGGAATCTGCGTCCACATCGCCCTCCCGCTGCCCAACTCTGCGTCTCCTGGTGCTCACCTGGAGTCCTAGAACCGCTTCCTCACGGATCCCTCACACTGGAGAAGCTGGAATCGTGCTGCAGAGGGTTTTCCTTGTCGAGCTGAGCAAGTCGGGACTGCTTCAGTCCACAGTAGGGAGCCACGGGAGGCGCTTGAGCGGGGAAGGCTCGACCATAGCTGCCCTCCGCCCAAGGCAGAGTGTGCAGGTTGGAATGGAGATCGGTGCATCTGCAGGAGCCGCTCCACACGCTTTGTTATTGCCTCTCAGTATTTCTTCTTCTTCTTCTTTTTTTTTTGGTGGTGCTGGGGACCAAACCCAGAACTTTGCACATGCTGAGCACGCACTCTACCAACCAAGCTACATCCACAGTCCCCCAGACTCCCCTATTCTAGTGCTAAGGCCCCAGTTCACCTTTGGGGATCACTTAGGAAAACCCTGTTTCAAAGCAAAGTGGGGCAGGGCTGGGCAGTAGCTTAGTGATAGAGCGCAAGCCCAGCATGCACAAGGTCAACCTCAGAAATGCTTCTTGAGGATTGTCTTAGTCCATTTACTGCTGCTATAATAGAATAGCAGGAACCTGAGACCGGGTACTTTATAAAGAACAGAAAGTTCTTTTTTGGGGGGGAGGCTACTGGGGATTGAACTCAGGGGCACTCGACCACTGAGCCACATCCCCAGCCCTATTTTGTGTTTTATGTAGAGACAGGGTCTCACTCAGTTGCTTAGCGCCTCGCCGTTGCTGAGGCTGGCTTTGAACTCGCGATCCTCCTGTCTCAGCCTCCCTAAGTGCTGGGGTTACAGGCGTGCGCCACCCGTCCTGGCTAGAAAGTTCTTTGCCTCTTGGTTCTAAAGCCTAGGAAGTCTGAAAGCATGGTGCTGGCATCTAATGAGGCCCTCTCACTGTCTCACGCTGCCATCCTGGCAGAAGGCAGGAGGGGCAGAGGGCTGAGTTGGCTTTTGCGACAGATGCACTCAGGACACTTGGCCCACTCCCATGGGGACGACCTGAATCTATTGGGAAGCACAGAGCCCTGGTGACCTGGTCACCCCTCCTCAGGCCTCCCACACTGGCACTGGGACTGAGGTCCAGCATGTGAACTTGGGGGACACAGCCATTCCACCCCAAGGACCTATGTTGGTGCCTGGGGTGCCGCAGTGAGCATGGACAGAGCCCCTGCCTGTACTGGGCGCCGTCGAGGGGCCCGGGCAAGGTGACCCACATTTGCTCTGTCATCAAGACAACATGGTCCCCCTTACAGAAGCGGAGACAGTGGCCCCCAGAGGTGAAGTCACATAGCCCGTGAGAGGCCAAGGGGGCTCTGATGTCATCTTGTCACAGTTCCCAAGTTGGCTTCATCCACAGCACCAGGCTGGGAGGAGAGAGCAGACGCCCCCGTGGAAACATCATGCTCCACAAAGAAAGTGAGGAGTTGATGGGAAGGAGCAGCGTAGGAACCTTCTACAGGAGGCTGCGGGAGCGCGCGGCAAGGTTGAAATGGGATCAGAAGAGGGTACATTGATTCACAAATCCCAGCGGCTTCAGAGCTGGCCTTTGAGATTAGATTAACCAAGAAGGCTTTTGGGAAGAGGAGGGTGGCAGGGTCACAAAGGAGACGGTGTTGGGGAGGAATATTCAAGCCCGAGGTGGTCCACATCCCCCATTCCTCTCCGTTTCCCTCTCGTTTTCTGAGTCGGGTGCTGACGCCCAAGGAGGGCGTCCTGGGCAGCACAGCTCGGCTTCCGTGGCTGCTGCTGGAATCCACAGTGCCCAGCCTGGCAGGTCTGCATGCCTGGGATAGACACACAGCCATGCATTTTAAACAGTGCTCCAACAAGAGCCGTGACTCATGCACATTTCTGCAGGACAAATAAAAATACTGGGAGCGAAAGATGGATTAGTCACTGGAACAGTTTGCTTTTGAGAATGGAGCCCCCACGGTGCCCTTGCTCTTCACTAGCTTATAAAATTCGGAAACCAACCCCCCACACTGATGCCCACCAGGGATGTGGGATACAGCCTGGCTGGCTGGGAGGCTGCAGCAGGGCGAGGAGAGGGTGGGCTCCATGGAGCAGTTACAGGGCAGGTCCCGGTCCAGGACTGGACTCCCCTGGTGCTTGTGGTTCTGTTGCACAGGTTGTCTACTGCTGACTCGTGTTGGGAGTGGTCTTTGCCTGGGTAGTTCATGGGTCACCTCTAAATTCATCTGTGCCTTCATTCATTCACTCACATATTCATTCAATCACTGTGTGGCCGGCAAGGTGATGTATTAGGCTGTGTGCGGAACCCCTCTGCGTGGACAAAGAAAGGTGCTTAGCTGGGAACTAAGACCAGGGAGCACGGCATAAATGCTACACAGAGACTTGAAGAGAAGACAACTCTTCCCCTCTCAGCTCAGAGACTGACAGACTACAACCTGTGGGCCACTGTTTTTATAAAGTTTTATTGGAACACCCGTCATTTACATATTGCATTTAAAGTTTTATTGGAACACCCGTCACTTACATATTGCCATTTACGTACTGCTCTAACAGTGCAGCAGCAGCCTGGGTCACGGAGACCCACAAAGTCAAAGATATTCAGCGTCTGTCCCTTGTTGGGCCCGGGTCAAGCATATGTAAAGAGTTTGCCATTGGAAGCGACAGAACTCATTCGAGTGATTCTATTCACAGTGAGGGGTACGCACAGCATCTTTTTTTAAAAAATATTTTTTTAGTTGTAGATGGACACAATGTCTTTATTTTATTGCTCTGTATGTGGTGCTGAGGGTCGAACCCAGGGCCTCATGCATGCAAGGCGAGCGCTCCACCGCTGAGCTACAATCCCAGCCCCATGCGCACAGCATCTTAAGGACGGCCAGGAGCCAGCCTTAGAGGCCAGGCCACCCAGAACCACACCCAGAGCCCTCTGTGGGATGGCGCCAGCCTCGACCCCGTGACAGCCACCCTGGCCCCCCAGCAGGCACTGTTGCCTCAGCTGACTGATCACCAAGGCCTCTGAGGTCGCTGCCTACAGAGCTGCACGGTCTTCGCCACGGCTTTCGCCAGGTAGACGTAAGACCTGCAAAGCCACGGCCGGCCATTCAGCCCTGCTGATGCACGAGGACGCCTGTGGGGCTCATCATGGCCTTGCCTCAGGGAGTTCGGGGCGATGGTGTCAGGCTCGAGGGAATGGATGAGTAGAATATGGTTTTTTGTTTGTTTGCTTGGTTTTGATTAAAGTTAACATCAGCCGTGGTGATAAATGGACCCTGGAGCATATAAATGCTCAAGACCAGTGGAAACTGGTCCACACAAAGGCCCGAGGTGCAGGCCTGGCCTGCCATCTGGCTACCCACAGCAGGCGTTCAGACCAGGTGGCCTCTGCCACCATGAAGCCCATGGCCACTCTGGGGGCCATGTCCCAATCAGCTAGAAAGGAAAGGAGGAGGAGGAGCCAGGAGGGAGGCTGCAGGGCCAGCAGCCAGGAAGGAGTCTCCACTGTGGGCACCCAAGGCGGGCACTCCTGGGCTCCACCCACCTGCAGCCGGGACTTGGGGTCCCTCAGTGTGCCCAGGACCAGGAGGAAGCCCACCAGGGGCCGCTGCCATTGCTGCAGGTGGCGCGGGCACAGCACCAGCACAAGCCTGAGTCACACACACCAGCCAGAGAAGCTGGGGCGACCTCACCGAGGGCTGGGGGAAGGGCCAGGTGGGCAGGGCAGCACGGCCTGTGCCCTGCGTCCGGAGGGGACACACAGAGCAGCACGTCCTCCTCCCTTTCCATGTTTTCCACCATGTCTATTTGGATACATAGATCCAAACAAATGTATGGCAGATGGAGGGAAAGAACACACTTTAAATATCCCCACGTGGGCGTCTGTGGGGAGAGGGGGAGCAGAGGACTGGCAATGGCGAGGGAGGCCAGAGCAAGAAGGAAGTAAAACGAAGCTGCAGGCCACCGGCCAGTGTTGCCCGCGAGCCCAGTGTGGTCAGCTGTCCAAGCTAAGAGGAGCGAGCAACATAGCCAAGCAAAGTGGCCAGGCACGGCTCACTCCTGCAGTCCCAGCGGCTCAGGAGGCTGAGGCAGGAGGGTCACAGATTTGAGGCCAGCCTCAGAAATGTAGTGAGGCCCTAAGCAACTTAGTGAGGCTCTGTCTCAAGATAAAAAATAAAAGGGGCTGGAGATGTAGGTAAATAGTAGAGCACCCCTGGGTTCAGTTCCCGGCACTGCAAAAAACAGCACCAACAACAATAAAAAACACAAGAGAACAGTTGTGCACAATTAGTGAAGGACATTTGGGAAATGGAAAAATGTGTAAAGAAAACAAATGCTATCATTCTACTCCCTAGGTGCAACCACACTTGTTATTTAGACACACACACACACACACACGTACAAATATATGTGACATACATCGACAATATTGGGATCACAGTGTACATGCGATGTATTTATTGTAAGTTTTTACTTTAATAATTTAGTACATGGGGCTGGGGTTGTGGCTCAGTGGCAGAGCGCCTGCCTCACACGTGTGAGGCACTGAGCTCCATCCTCAGCACCACATAAAAACAAGTAAACCAAATAAAGACACTGTGTCCATGTATAACTAAAAAGTATTTAAAAAATAATTTAGTACATATAATTTATAATCCACTCTTTTCCTCTCCGTTTTACCCTTGATCGTGAGCATTTCTCCTATTTCACAGAGTGTTCTTTGAGCAGACTTTCCAATGGCTAAGTAATTTTCCACATTGTGGCTACACCATGCTGTATTTAAGTATTTAATACTAGCGAGAACACAGGGCTATTATAAATGATGGTGCAAAAAACATCTTTGTACATCAAAGCTTGCCTGACTGTGTGATTATTTCTGTAGTTTAGATTACCAGAATGAAAACGGTCAAGGACATGAATGCTGGCGTGTATGTATTTATTTTTAAGGCTTTTGGTGCATTTTATTTTTATTATTTTTTACTTTTTGGTACTGGGGGTTGAACTCAGGGGCACTCGACCACTGAGCCACATCCCCAGCCCTATTTTGTGTTTTATGTAGAGACAGGGTCTCACTGAGTTGCTTAGCACCTCACTGTTGCTGAGGCTGGCTTTGAACTCACAATTCTCCTGTCTCAGCCTCCCCAAGTGCTGGGATTACAGGCATGTGCCACCGTGCCCGACTCTTTTGGTGCATTTTAAAATTGGCAAACAGAATATAGACAAAAGTGCTTAAGCATAAAACATACACCCTATTGTAAAGTGAATCCGTGTGAAACACCACATAGGTTAAGAAATAGAACACTGCCCTGGGTATGGTGGTGTGCACACTTGTAATCCTGGTGACTCAGGAGGCTGAGGCAGGAGGATTGCAAGTTTGAGACCAGCCTCAGCAACTTGGCCAGACCCTGTCTCAAAATAAAGAATAAAAAGGACTAGAGATGCAGCTCACCGGTAAAACACCCCCGGGTTCATCCCCAGTACTCAAAAACTCAAAATAAAAGGAAGAATGAGGACTCATACAAATCCCACAGGCCTCCCAACCTGAGAGGAGACCAATGCTTTGAGTCATGTGGTCGGTACGCCCCTTTTCCTGATAGATCTGCCACCCCCGTGCACACCCTGAGCGAGTTTAACTCGGCTTTGAGCTCTGTGTAAATGGAATTACACACAAAGTGCTCCTTCCTGACTGGCTTTCTTAGCTCAGCGCTGATTCTGAAATCCATCCCCACCACTGCATGGAGCTCTGGGGAGCGCTATCTCTGCCGCCCCATCTTCTGTTTTCTCTAATCTACCTTAAATTTCCCTCTGCGTCAGTCTCACATTTCTGAACACCTAACCCTGGGTTGGGGAGAAGGAGCTCCTGTTCATATTTTCAAGCATGGTGGGTTCTGGAAGGTGTTGTTGTGACCCCAGCCTCCCATGGAGACCTGGCAGAGCATGGCTCTTAATGTCCCCACCTGCCCGAGGAGGAAACCGAGGCTCTGAAGGAAGGTGACTGTGAACGTTGCCCTCTGCCCATTTCACCACAGGAGGAAACAAGAGCGTCCACTGCTACATCCACTTTTCCTAAAGAAGCCCAGGCAAAGGGCAGTGACCTTGGATGACACCTGTCCTTGTGGGGTCACTGGCTGCCCCAGCTCTGAAGGCTGGTGCCCAGGACTTCACCCTTGTTCTCTTCTCCACCCACATGCACCCCGGTCACCCCCTCCCATGGCTTTGCTGTGGCTTACCTCCTGACGATGCTGTGTTGACCTCCCCCTGCCTTGGACCTTGGGGATTGTAAATCTTACTGCTCACTCAGCATCTCCGTTGGGATGTCCAAGTTGACATCGAACTCTGCCCAAACCCAACTCCCCATCTTCTCCACCAGTGCAGTCCCTCCGCGGGTCGTCCCTGTCCTGGTGAGTGCCAAGCCCAGCCTTCCAGTAGTTCAGACCAAAAACCTGGGAGTCATGTGTGACCTTATGTTTCATCCCTTGGGTTTTTAGCACATCCCGTCAGCTCCATCGTTAGTATGTACACATGGGTCGCTTCTCCCGTCTCCTGTGGTGACCCCCTGGTGCCACCCATCCTTGCCTCTGGCCCGGACTATTGCAGTACCCTCCTCATGATCTCACCCCATGGTTGTTCTTGTAGTGTAATTGTGCCAGACTAAGAGGTCAGACTCCTCCATCCACAAACTGGTAGGAAAGCAGGTCTTATTCAAAACCAGCGAAACTTTTGTGTTAAACCATCATTTTGAGAGCCCTGGAGGGCCAGGAGGAGCTTTGGCAAAAGGTGTCGAAGTGGAGCAGCAGGCAGGAAGCGCACATGTGTAGATTGAGCCGGTCTGTGATGGTCCGCAGTGGCTCAGTCTCACCTCCCCTGGTGGCTGGGGCCAGGGGCAGGGCTGTCCTCAGCCTTCCTCTTAGCGTGAGGAAGCTGCGAAGTTAAAACCGTTTGGAGCTTTACTTCTCAGTATGAGGAAGTCGCCCATAACGTCAGGGGAGCCTGTCTGCATGGGGCCATGGAATCCTGTTAGCACCTAAGGCAGAGTCTTTCCCCTGGAGAACCTTCCCCGCCTCTCACCTCTTCCCCCAAGGCGTCACCTCCCAGCTCTCTGGAATGCGCCACCCCAGCTCTCCCAGTCACCCAGCTTGTTTCCTTTTCTTGATCTGATGGACTCCGTCGTTGGGGTCTCTAGCGACTCTCTCTCCAAACACTAGAATGCAGCTCTGCCACCTTTCATCGCTGGTGTACCGTGGTGCCTGAAAGGGAGCCACACATTCATGGGGAGGGTTTTCTCCACGCGGAATCCTTGAACTGAGACTCATCATTCCCTCGCTCATCCAGCCGCCGTCTCCCTGCCTGGCACTGCTCCAGCGTGCGGGGACAGGATCGCCACAGTCCACCTGTGACACCTGCGGGGTGAGAACGTTGTGGCCTGGATTCAGGGTCGGACACACCAGGGTGGCAAACTTCTGAACAGGGAGGCGGGACCAGTGACTCAAAACTGCCAGCTCTGCTCCTCCGTGGGACCGGCGTTCCTTCCCGTCCCTTCTCTCTTCCTGCTGGCTGGTTTATGGCGCCTGAGTGGGTGAAGATGGGCGAAGCCACAAACTGGAGGGCGCTGGGGTCCCCACAACTTGGGGTCTCTGAACCTGTCTTAGGTGGCTTATGCTTGGGCGCAACATGAGGAAAATGAACTTTCACTTCCCAGAATCTGTAACCCTCTGGAGTGGACGCACCAGCTGACCTCTATTCTTTTTTTTTTTTTTTTAATATTTTTTAGTTATAGATGGACTCGATGTCTTTATTTTGTCTATTTATTTTTATGTGGTGCTGAGGATCGAACCCAGTGCCTCACATGTGCAAGGCAAGCGCTCTGCCACTGAGCCCCAACCCCAGCCCCCTGACCTCTATTCTACTGCAGTGACCTTCCTCTGGTTGTTTTCTGTTTTCTCATGTGCAAACCAGGGATGACAGCAATCATAACTGCCATGGAGGGTAGGGTGAGAATTCAGTGTCGGGTCTCAGTATACCTGAGCACGGTGAGCCCTCCAAAGGTGGCATGGCTCTTCTTGGAACTGCCCCCTCTCAACAAAGAATGAGATCCTCGTTGGAAATCTGGAAGGCGGCTGTGGAGCAAGTGCCATTTGGAGAGGGTGTGGTTGTTTGTGTTTCTACTGGGCTGAAAGGAAACCGTCGGCTCTCAGTAAAAGTAACCGCTAGCATTGCCAGGTGTCTGGATTGGGACTGGGCAGTCCTATTTTTGTGCATTCAGTCCAGGAAAAAAAAATGGAAAAAAGAAAAATCCAGACATATAAATGTGTGTCCAGTATGTCTGTTGAAACCATCTGGCGTTCCTGGCTGCAAAATTTCAAGACACACCGTCCAGGTTGATTTCTGCCCTCGAAGAAGGTGCAAAATTTACCTTCTATGCACTAATGTCTTTTTGCACTGTCTTTTGATCTTTTACCCCCCAACCCAACCTTTATATTATAAACCTTAGGTCTTTGCTTCACTGGGAAAGTGACCCGGTGGAGATCAGCACCCTCGGGGACATCTGCATTTTATAAAATGCAGAAGCAGAGCCGTGCTTTGTGGAAGGATAGGTGGCCATATGGCCCAAACTGGGAAGTTATTAATAATTATGCTGAGACAACAGCCTGCCGAGGGGTTGTCTGTCTCATGCAAACTGGGGTGTGTGCTTGGCTGTCAATCCTCTAAGTGGGGAGCAATCCACAAAAAGGGAGGGACAGCGATTGGGATGCTTTTGCTGCATCTTGGTAAGGTGTTGTCAGGGGATAAGGAACCGTCTGATGTTTCCATTGGTTTAAATAACAAGGAAAATTACAATACAAGAGGTCCAGAGGGAGTCCATTCCATGGTGGGTTAATTCAGGAGCTCCGTGACATCAAAGCTACAGATTCTTTCCCTGTGTTATCCTGCATCTTCCATTGGCCAGCAATGTCCTCCTTCATGGTCTCAGATGACCGGCACACCTCTGGGTTTCTTGGCTTCATGGCTCAGAACCACTGACAACCAACTGCGGGTCAGGCAGCGCTCTAAGCACTTTGGATCTAGGAAGTATTTTCATCCTGTGAGGGAGGAACTCATATGCCCCGTTTTACAGATAAGGGACATTGCCGCCTACAGAGGTTAAATCATTTGCATAAAAGTCACACAATGAGGAAGTGGCAGTGCTGGGATTTGAACCCAGGCATCTGGTCTCTAGAGCACAGAAATGTCCAAGCACAGGCTGAGAAGCGCGCATGCCAATGACAGAGGGGAACGTAAACAGAGGGCTCTAGGCATCTCCCTCTCTAGTTCCTCCAAGCTGTGTTCCCGATGTTCTGCGGCACCAGTTATGATCTGGCAAAGCGCTGGATCCCGGCTTCACCTGATACCTGTCAAGCTCCAATCAGATCTGGAACCAGGGCCCTCTGGAGAGATCTGCTTCCAACAGCAAGCCTGTCTTTGGAGAGGTCTGACGTGGCTCTGCTGGCTATCTGGAAGAGAATTATATTTTGGTCTGAAGCAATGAAACTTGGTCCGTGTGACCAGCCTTGGGTTCAGCTGTCCAGCTGTTTTGGCCCAGTTCCAAGGGCGGTGAAGCTGCTTCCCTCTTCTCAGAAAGCTGCTCTCGGTGCTCAGAATGGGGGGCAGCCTGATATACCGAGAACTCATTTGCATGTGGAAAATGATGACCCTCCTGGGCAGCCCAGCAACTCACTCTGCACCTGGCTTATTCAACTTGGGATTGGGGTGGGGAGTCCCCTCTCCCCCTTGCTTTCTCTTAATTAACTTTTCTTTCAGAGGAAGCTTAGGGAGAGAGCTTGCAGGCCCCCAGGGCACAGATCCTGACAGGGTCTTGTCAGGGAATAAGGAACTGTCTGAAGTTGCCAGGCACTGGCAGCTCTCCCCAACTGTGAAACTCATGAAACCAAACGCAGCGCAGCGCTATCTCCCAGCGTGAGTGAGGAGCGTGGCAAGGGGCTCTAAAACTGTCCCTGGAGAAGAGAATTTCCCTCTCCTTATCATCATTTTCCCCTCCCCTGAACTGAAAGTTTTAAAAAATCTTTCCCCCTTTTTTTTCCCTACCTCCCTGTTCTTTTAGTGATTTCCCAGCTACAGCCTGTCCTGAGCCTGCCCTGAGAGATATGCATGGGACCCGAGGGTTGCCCACCAGAGGTCCTGGAGGGGCTGGTTGGGGTGATGGGGAAGAAGGGAGAAGAGGTCAAGGGTAAAGCTGGGACAGGAAACGAAAGCCTCCCCCAGCTTGGCCTTGCGTCATGGTGTTTGGTTCAGGGAATTGCTCTGTGCTCAGATTAGCTGGGGGCTGCCAGGCCCTGACCATGGGGTCGCCATTGATCCGGGCAAGAGTGGGTGCCTGTCGTGAGGTCTGGGGCAGGCAGTGACCTGAGCCAGTGGCCTGCAGGTGCCACCAACCAGCTCTGTTTCCCAGCACATCTTTTATAGGCCTTAGCGAAGCCAAAAGGATCTGGTTAATTTATTGTTTAGCTCATCTCCTTCATCTGGACTGAAGGGCAGGATCTGGTCTGTTGTCTTCACTGTGGTACCCTAGCTGGCACGTAGTAGGCCCTCCTTATGTACCTGTTGAAGGACAGAGGGAACTGGCTAAGTCCTCTTAGTCCACCGTCCCCTGTGCCCCGAGGGAGGGCCTGAACACGGTGCGCTGCTCACCTCTGCAGCTTGGCACTTCCCCCAGGCCCAGTGTGGCGCAGATGCCTGGCAGATACTTTTAGGTGCCACCCATACTCGATCCCTTCTTGCCTGACAACAGAGCCCCAAGTTGTTCTGGCAGCCATGTCCCAGGAATGAAACAGGACTGATCTAAGTCAATGGCAGCAGGCTCTGCTCTTGGTCAGGGAACATGCAGGCGTGCCCACATGGCCCAGCTCTGACCTGCTGGGACCTGGACGTCTTTCCCTGATAGGACACGCACAGAGGAGTCAGAGGCGCCTTTGTCCTTTTCTTTCCTTCCATGGACTTGCTGTGTGAGAAGGCAATGGCGCCCTTTCAGCAGCCATCTTGTGACTCTGAGGCCCCAAACCTGGGGAGAAAAAGCCTCTGTGATGGGGACAGCAGGGTCAGAGGTGCCTCAATGACGTCACCAAGTTCTGAACCCACCTTAGGAACCTACCTCTTCTAGACTCTTGCTAAATAAACAATGTCCTGTCTTAAGTCATCAGTAGCCCTGTATTTTTCCTTGTAGCCAAATGTATCCTAATGGATTAGCACTCAACCCAGGATTGACTAACTAAAAGCCTTCTCTACCCAGCACGTCCGTGTGCTCTAGGCTCTCCTGCGTCCACTCAGGAATCCTGCGACAACTTTAGTTAGATGCAGGCAGTGGACACTCCCAGTTCACAGAGGAGGCACATGGGCACCAGCAAGCCTTAAGCATCATATTAAAAGCTATATCATCTTACGGAAGGGGATGAGGGAAAATCCCAGAGGATCCCAGGGAGTGAGGGAGTAGGCCAGGATGGTCTCAGTGACAGTGTGGGAGGGTCCTGACATTCTTTTTGGGGGTGTGGGCCAATTCTTAGGTCAAACATGGGATTTGGGTATGAACTTGAAGTTAGCCTTCCCTGGCTGAGAAGGGGACTAACATTTGCTGGGCACCTACTGCGTGCCAGCTATTTGTGTAAGGTTCTTTACCAGTGGTTCTTTTTTTTTTTTTTGGTACTAAGGATTGAACTCAGGGGCACTCGATCACTGAGCCACATCCCCAGCCCTATTTTGTGTTTTATGTAGAGACAGGGTCTCACTGAGTTGCTTAGCATCTCGCCATTGCTGAGGCTGGCTTTGAACTCGCGATTCTCTTGTCTCAGCCTCCAAAGTGTTGGGACTACCACTGTGCCTGGTTTATCAATGATTCTTGACTGGAGGCAATTCTGTCACCCAGGGGACACCTGACAGTGTCTAGGGATGGTTTTGGCTCCCACAATTGGGGTACTTCTGGCCTCCAGAGGGTAGAGTATGCTGCCTAATGTCCTGCAGTGCACAGGATGTCCCCTGGCAACAAAGAATTATCTGACTTCAAATGTCAACAACGGCAAGGTTAAGAAACCCTGACATACGTACAATTTGGTCTCCTACATCCCCTCTTTACAGTTTGGAAAACTGAGGCTTAGAGAGGTGAAGCGTCCTGGCTAAAGTCACCTGGCCAGTTAGGTTTGGAGCTGGGACACAAGGCAAGCCTGCTTCCCACTAACTCTCCTCTCCTGGAAGATAGGGTTAGTCTCAAGGCAATGAGGCAACTGATGCTCAGAGAGGCATTATGACCACCCTAAGGTCACACAGCAGAGCTGTTCCAGAGTCCTTTACCACTTTGTGAGGAATCTGAGGATCAAAAGGCCAGCCACGGGGCTGGGATTGTAGCTCAGCGGTAGAGCACTTGCTTCGCATGCGTGAGGCCCTGGGTTCGATCCTCAGCACCACATACAAAGCAATAAAATAAAGACATTGTGTTCATCTACAAATTAAAAAAAAAAAAAATCTTAAAAAAAAAAAAAAAAAAAGGCCAGCCACCTTTTGGACACAACTGGCTCCACTACCCACACCGTCAGGCTCACTACTGACGTCCTTTACTCAACTACACCTTCAGGCACCCCAAGACCAGATCGAAGGTACCTGCTCTGGGAGGGCAGAAGCCACCATTCTTCCTGTCTGTAGGCACTTGCAGTGCTTACCCTGAGGCCCCTGGGAGAACAATCCTAGGCGTCTGGAACAGAGATAAATAAGCAATAATGTTCCTGCCCCGAAGATGATTATAGTTTAGAGGGGGCTATTACGTGATTCAGCTCATCTACCTCAGAGAAAATACAATCTTCAGTCTGGCAACGGGGCGGGTTAGGGATGCATGGGCAGTTCAGAGAGAGGGGTCAGGCCCAAAGGGCAGTCCACAAATGCAGTAGTAATTAAGAACAAATACTTGCAGAGAACTTTCTAGATGCTAAGAGCTGTTCAAGTACTTCCCACCGACCCACCGGCCACTAGGAGCTGGGCACCACTGCCCTTCCTATAGCAGAGACTAACACTGAGGACCTCCAGGCGGGAAGGCCAGCCCCAGGCCAGCAGTTACCAAGTGAGGGGTCCAGTGGAGCCTGGGCAGCCGTGGGTCCTGGGCCCCCTCTTCCCTCACCACCCTCTGAGGCAGGCGAGGACATCTGTCAAGTGGTCCCCTTTGTTATCAAGGTCACATTAGGCTAGAAGCTGGAGTTCCCAAGGATGGGTACAAGGCACGGGGCGCCGGCAGGGGACAATTTCTTCTGGGAAGGTGGAAAGGGCAAAGGTCATGGGCAGAGAGGTTCAGAAAGAAGAGAAAAAGGAGGGAAGGAAAAGAAAGGGAAAAAGAAGAGCGGGGACTGCCCGAGCGCGTGTTTCCTCCCGAGGTCGAGGTCGCGGTAGGCCCGAGGTCACCAAGGGCCGGGTGTGGGGAGCGGGAGTCCCTCCGCGCGGCGGCCGCCCCGCTGCCCTCTTCCCGCCCGGGGCGCTGGCCCGGCCTCTGCCCCGCCCGCCCTGCGCGCTGCGCCCGCGCTCGGGGGTGTCGCGCACTGGGACCCCCGCCTCCCCCGGCTCCTCGGGCCCTTCCGGAGGTTCCCGCCCGCGCCCCCCGAGCTTCCGACGTCGGCGCCGGGCGCGCGGCGCGTCCCCGGGCCCGCGCGCGCCGAGCGCCTGTGCGGCGGGAGCGCGGCGTGGCACTTGGCAGACGCTCCCTGGCGGCGGGGCGGCGGCGGCTCCGCGAGCCCGGGGGCCCCGCCCGCGCGCCCCGCCCCCGCCGCCGCCGCGGCCGCTCCGAGCCCGCCGCCCGCGCGCCCCGTCCGGGATGCGGCGCCTGCACGCCTGAGCCCCGCGGCGCGACCTCGGGCGGCAGGCGGCGGCGCGCGGCCGGCGAGCATGGAGGGACCCAGCGGCAGCGACCCCGGCGGCGACGCGGCTGCGGACGGCGCCCCCGCGGACCCCCGCGCCCCCGGCGCGCCCGGCCCCGGCCCCGGCCCGTGCGCGGCCGCCCGCGAGTCCGAGCGCCAGCTGCGCCTCCGCCTCTGCGTCCTCAACGAGATCCTGGGCACCGAGAGGGACTACGTGGGCACCTTGCGCTTCCTGCAGTCGGTGAGTGCCGGGCGCAGGCTCGGCTGGCTCCGGCGGCGCCGCCGCGCTGCCCTTTTGTCCTTCTCTCCCCTCCCCGCCTTTCAAATAGTTTCAAAATGAGTTACATCCGCGAGGCAGGGGCTCGGGGACCCGCGCCGCCAGCCGCCGCCAACGCTGCGTGTGCCGGGAACAACTTCGCCGCGCGGAGCATCAGCGACTGCTCGGCCGGGACGGATGGCCCGAGCCCTGGGGTCCAGCGTCCCTCCGCGCTGAACGGAGTAGGATGCAACCCGGAGCCAGGACCCGGAGCCAGGACCCGGAGCCACGGAACCCGGGGACGGTCCCCTGTACACATTTTTTTTTTTTTTTTGCTGGAGCTCCGGGAGAACCGGTTTCTAACAGGATTCCGAGTCCGAGCTCCTAACTGTCCTCCCATCTCCAAGTTGCACAAACCACACTGTGAAATAGCAGCCGAGCGCTCGCTGTGTGCCAGGACCTCGCATGTGTCTTTAGCAGGTTTAACTTTGGCAAGTGGCTCATGAAGTAGGGGTGACTTTTTACCCTCTTTGCCAGATTTGGAGATTTTCGATCCGGAGAGGTCGAATCACTTGCCCAGGGTCACACAGCTGGTTAAGTGGGGATATTGGACTTCCAACCAGGGAAGTCCCAGCTAGGGCTTTAAACTCCTATGCTAAGCTGCATTTCTGTCCTCCTTTCTTTTTTCTTCTGGTGGGGCGTGGGGGTTGGAAGGGGCCACTTCCCTACTCTCCTAGGAAGTGAGAAAAGTGCCCTTGGGTGGTGGGGGTGGGATGGGGCCGAGCGCTGGATGGAAGTTAGAGACTCTAGGGGCTTTAATCTCCTTGCCTCCTGCTGGGTCCTCATTTACTCCCCGTCTCTGCTCTAGGAAGTCTTAATCCTGGTTCAGGGAGGGCTGGTGCAGAGACGGTGGCTTTGTCAGACCCCACAGTCAGGTTGTGCGGCTCCCAGTCTCTGGGGTAAAGCGGGACCTTCCAGGGGCTTGGGGTGCAGTGGGGGCTGTGTGAGACCACAGTTCCTCTCAGGGATGAGGGAGCCCTGCAGCCTTTCTCCCTGTGAAAGGCCCTGTGAGTAGGGGGAGGGGTTTGTGCACAGACACTGCAAGCCCTTTGGCCAAAGGACCCTTCTAGAAAGGACTGTAAGAATAAGGCAGGTTGGCTGTCTTTCCCATCTCTTCCTCTCACAGTTCACACACACACACACACACACACACACACAAAGCGTGCACACATGAATCTCGGCGTGAAGCTGGCAGTTTCTGAATTAAAGATGTGGACAGCCTTGGCATTGTAAGCAATGTCAGATTCTAGGGAACTCCTCACTTCTGCCTCTGAGCCACTCCCTGCTCCTTAGTCAGGAAGAGAAACAGAAAACATAAACCCATTTTTATATTAATAGGAAAGAAAATATATTGCTCCTTCCCACGCCCTTGCCCGAGATGGTGCGGTTCGTTTCAGACCAGATAGAGATTGTGTTGCGTTAACTGTGGTTTTAAATCATCCACGTGTAGAGTCCCAGGAAGCTGGAATAATGGAAATTGATTGGAGTCAACATTTTCATTCTTGTTATGAAAGAAACAGGGAAGAAAGAATCACTTGTGCACCGCGTCTGGGACACTTCTGAGCACCTCACATGTCCATGTGTCAGTTCTGAGAGGAGCTGGTTCTGACTTGGATGCCTTTTCTGCCTCAGTCTCCTCACCTGTAAACAAGGGGAGGTGAATCCTGTCTTCTTTGCTGCTTTATCCTTTTGTGTGTCCCCAAGCTGGTGCCAGGAGCAGACTGATTGTGTAACCCAATCTGCCAGACTCACTTGGGAACCAGGGGAGCCCCCTCCTTTGCCCTTTGGGAATGGCCCCTTGGTGGCCTTTTAGTCTTGGAACCTGGGTCTTAGCGCTGCAGGCGCAGCTGGTTACCAGGGCTCTCCTGGCAGCCAGGCTGGTGGCCTGCAGGTTGTGCTTGACTCCTGCTTCCTTCTCTTCCCTCAGCCTTTATACTTGTGGAGGGGTCCCCTGCTTCCTGACCTGGAGGGCTGCCCTAGCCCCCGTCTTCTTTCAGATCCATTGGCAGAGGCAAGCCTTACAGAGCCACCCTGGCCTCCTTGTGTGCCAGGGCATGAAGCCTCCCCTGAACACCACCGGAGAGGTGGGGAAACCAGGCTCCCCGGGCTCTTGCCCTTGAGGAGAGGACCATCTAGCCCAGGGTGACAAAATGGGTGTTTACAAAATCCAAGTCTGCCAGGTGTGGTGGCACACACCTGTAGTCCAGCAACTTGGGAATCTGGGGCAGGAGGATTGCAGATTTGAGCCCAGCCCCAACAATTTAGTGGGACTCTTGTCTCAAAAAATAAAAAGGCTGGGAATACAGCTTGGTGGTAGAGTGCTTCTGGGGTCAGTCTCCAGGACTGTAAAAAGCAAAAACAACAACAACAGAAATCCAAGTCCCAGGCTGGACTTCAGAGCCAGGCTGCTTGGGTGGAGTCCTTGGACTTGTGACCTTGGGCAAGCTGGTGTCATTTTTTTTGAGTCTTACTTTCCTTATCTGTATGATCGGGGTGATGGTAGAACCTATGTTACAGTGTTATAAGAGGGTAAGTAAGCTGCATAAGTTAATATGAAGCCCTTAGAGCAGGGCCTCGAGGCTGTAAGGCATTAGGCATTACTGTTACGTGATAATGAAGCAAATGGCACAGATGATTGGGCTCATGGGATTTCAACACCCAGAGAGCAGGGGTGGTCAGGAGGGCTGCCTGGAGGAGGAGAATGGGCTTGGAGCGAGTTTCCTTTTGACCTTCTACGTCGGGCCACAGGAACCAGCAGTCTTGTTGGTTCCAGGCCTGGGGCTCCGTGGTCCCCTGGAGTCTCCCTGCTGTCCCCACTCCTTCTGTGCCAGACCGCACTCCTCCCATGGCCCAGGGTTTGCTGTTTGGGGGTTTGAGAGTCATGGGAGTAAAAGGACAGCCCTCTCACGGAGACACAGGATCTGGCTTGGGGACACGACAGAGGGAGACAATACTTAGGGACTTGACTCAGGACCCTGGGTCCCACCTTCTGGAAGCCTGGCTGTGTGGGGCCAGGTAGGATGGTGACGTTGCCGTGGGGGAGCGGACACTTGCTCACCAGGGAGCCCTGCCCGTGTCAGCATGTTTCCTCTTCCCCACTGACAGATGAGGAAACCGAGGCACATGAGCTCGAGTGAGCTGCCCGGGGTCACCTTGAGAGTTGCTGGGATTCCATCCCTGCGGCCTGATCCACTTTGCGTACCACATCTGGATTACAAAATAAGGGCTGGGCTCCTGGCATCAGGGTTGTTGGGGAGGCAGAGCTGGGATTGGAACCCAGCCTGTGTGAACCTCACCTCCTCCCAGACCCTGCTTCACTTCCCCTGTGATGCCTGTTCTCTCTTCTGCAGAGTGAGCACAGCTGTGAAGTGTGTCAGGCCGCCTGTCTCCTTTGCGCCCCGGGTCTGTTCGTGGTGTGAGTTGCGTGCCGGGCCCTGGAACCAGGCCGCTGCCATGGGACTCCGGGCTTCCCCACACTGACCGCAGGCCACTCTGGGCAGATGGGTCACCTGTGGCGTGCCTCAGTTTCCCCATCTGTGCCGTGGGCACCCAGCGTCACGGGGGTGTTATGCAGCATGGGTGGGCCTGAGGTCAAAGCTCCCAGGATAGTGCCAGGCACGCCAGGGATGCCCGGAGGGCCAGTGTGGCTTTCTTGGATGTGCGGTAGTGGGGCCAGATGGGGTCTCGTTGGGGCTCGATGACTCTTGCTTCAGGAGGAGATGGAGTCTGGGCCCTGTCTCTTGGTGGGATTGCTTTGGAGTCCCTGCCTGTGAGGGGAGGTGCAGGGCCAGGGGATTGAGGGTCCCAGGATGGGTGTGCCAGCTGGGCAGGATCAGGAAGAGGGCGAGCAGATGTGGGAGTCTGTCAGCAGCCCCCTGAAGGGCTCCCGTGGGCTGAGGACAGAGACCTGTTGCTCCCAGGCACCCAGAGCGAACTGGCCAGGCCGAGTCTCTGTGGAACAGAGATTGTGAGCAGGAACCTCCCAGAATGCACTCTGGAGTTCTGCTTTTGGAGGGCAGAGGCCCGTGCCCTTCTTTCTGGAGCTCTACTGGCCAAACAAGAAGCTGTGGTTTTGCCACTTTTTTTTTTTCTTTAAGAAGATTCTGCTCTCCTAGTCTCACACTAGAGAGAAATGTCGGGGGCAGGAGCCTGGGGCTGGGGCACATGTCTGATTCCAAAGTCACCAAGACAGAATGATCCACCTAGTGACTCAGGGGGGTTTTCACATGGTGTTTGGAAAAGTAGCATGCCAGGAAGTGTGTGTGACCTAGATCCACTTTTGGAAAATAAACAATAATCGTAATCATATACGTGTAAGATTGCAAGAGCTTGAAGAGGTTGGACTGATATGTGTCTCATGGAGAAAGGCCAGCAGGAAGAGAAAAAAGGAAAAGAATGTACTAAGAAATTTTGCTTAGTAAAATTTAATTTTCTTTAATTTTTAAAATATTCTTTTCCTTATAAAATTGTGCATGTGTGGGCAAATTTATTTTAAAAAGTGCCAACAGAAAGAAATGTTACTTTCGGCGTGGCTGTTAGATTAATACAGTGATGGTAGTAATAATTGGCTAACATTGGCAAGCCCTGGGTGAAGCATCTTCTATGTATTAACTCAAAAGTCAAAAGTGTTCTTGGGCATCCCATTTTACAGTTGAAACAAAGACACAGAGGCCAGGTCACTTTCCAAGATCACACAGCCTGACGAAGCTGGCATTTGAACCCAGTTGGTCTGGCTGCATAGCTGACACTACTGCTCTGAATGGCTCTGACATGAGGCTGGGCTCAGGAGCAAAATTCCTGCCCTTGGGAGTCTTGGCTGCCCGAGTGGGCAAGAAGTAAGCTAAGGTCCACATTATGTCAGCTCTAGGATGCCAGGGAGCATGAGCCAGGAAGTCATGAAAACATTTTGATGATAACAACCAAGTGTGAGTGGGTTGGAGGGGCCCTGTTTGTGTGTGTGTGTGGCAGACAGAGCTGCGGAAAGGTCACCCATGAAGCTGGCAGGTTTCTCTCGGTGTGCAGGTATTTCTGGGGCACTTGCTGTGGGTGAGAAAGGCCCTGAGTGGGCAGATGTGGGCCCTTGTCCTCAGGCAGTGGAGACACAGTGCCTGCATTTGAATGAGCCGGGTGTCCAGGAGCACACTGAGGCCCTTCACCATTGTCCTGGTAGCCATTTGTCTGTCACTTTGGGAAGAGATGGATGGGGTTGGTGTTCCTGGTTTGTGAGACCTCAGGGCACCCCTTTCTAGAGAGCAGTCCCCTCTGTCAGGCCAGTGAGCTGAGGACCTGCGTGCTCGGCCCCTCCCTCAAGGAGAAACCCACATCCTCTGCCCGCCCCGCCTCCCCCCTTCCCTCCCTCCCCTCCCTGCAGGTCCTGTGAGTTAAATCTTTGTGGCAGGCCAGGCCTGGCTGCAGGAGCACCCAGCTCCTCTGAGTTTTGTCATTTCTTTTTCCCAGCAGACAATGGTCTTCTGCCAGAATTGTAGGAGACGGTGACAAGGTGGGCCGGCCCAGGGACCTGTGTGTTCCCCGGGCGCTGAGTGTGGGCAGAGCTGATTCTTGCTCCAGAGTTAATACAGAGCTTGTGAGCAAACAGATGGGTCACTGGGGCCTATGTCCTCATCCTGCAGGTGAGACAGGCTGTGGCCTGCAGAGAGGAGGGAGCCTGGCCTGGGCTGAGGGCGGTGGCCCTGGTAGCTTGTCAGTGGTCTTGCCCCAGAGCCCTGAGCAGTCCTGCTCTGGGGACTTATGTCTTGGTTGGTATCCAGGACGCCCCTTAAAGAGGGTCCCCGGAGTGCATTTCCAGCCTTAGTGGTGCAGATGGGGTGAGTCCTGGGCTGCCCCCGTCCTCAGCACCGTGGACATTTGGGGTGGGCATCCTGTGCTTGGCAGGATGCTGAGCAGCACCCCTGGTCTCCACACACTAGACATCAAAGCAGCCTCCCCCATGGGAGAGTCAAAACTGTGTGCAGACATGGCCAGATGTCCCCGGGGACAGGTGCAGGGTAGCTCCCAGCTGAGGGCCACTGGGCTGAGTCCTCCTTTGCCCACCAGCTCTGCTGTCAGCCCCTCTGTGTAGTAGCATGTGGAACCATGTGCACACTGTGTGCTCGGGTGAGTAGAGCCTGTGGCGCGGCCAGCTCTCGCAGCGCTTGGTTTAGAACACAGAAGACTCTAGAGCGTGGCACCCGAGTTCAGATCCCAGCTCTGCGCCTGTGTCCTTGGGCTCAGCTCTTGGCCTCTGTTGTCCCGGCTGCTCCATGTGATTGTAGCTGTCCTGGGGTTGCCTCTAGGAGCGGGTGCAGCAATTCATGGGTCATGCTGGTGTCCCTGAGCCAAGGCTGGGACTGGTGGGCTTCCCTGTCCTCCAGGAGGAAGCCCAAGGAGGCAGGGCGTCTCCAGCCTTGCAGGGCTGTGTGGAGTTTCATGTTTATTTATTTAGGTACAATGAATTGAATTCAGTAGCACTCTACCTCTGAACTACATCCCCCTTTTGATTTTTAATTTTCTTGTGGTGCTGAGGATTGAACCCAGAGCCTGTGCATGCGAGGCAAGCACTCAACCAGTTGAGCTAGATCCCCAGCCCTTTTTTAAATGTTTTAGGATTTTGAGACAGGGCCTTACTGTGTTGCTGAGGGTATCACTAAGTTGCTGAGGGTCTCACTAAGTAGCTGAGGCTGGCCTTGAATTTTTGATTTTCCTATCTCAGCCTCCAGAGTTGCTGGAGTTCCAGGCCTGCACCCCCACTCCTGGCTTGGTTGATTTTTATTTTCTCAGCTCCTTCAGGAGCAGAAGGGAATCTGCCCGCTGCTCTGTCTTGCGGTTGGACACTCGGTCTGTGTTTACTGCTGGGTTCCTTCCCTAGGGCGGGACTGACAGACGATCCCTTGATTCTGGGCCAGGGGAGGCGCGGCTATTTCAAGCTGGCATGACTGGGGCCACTGATGGCTGGTGGAAGCAGGTGGCCTTGGTCGCCGGGACTTAGGGTCTTGTGCTTTTTCCTGCCAGGGAGGGTGGGCAGCTTTTGCACCACGCTTCTGCCAGGAGGGTGAGGCCAACGTTACAGCAGGTATGGCAGCGGGAGCTTCCACTCGTTCACCCACTGAGCGCATAGTAGGCAGCTGCCATGTGCCATGGGCAGTATTGGGGCCTGGCGTGCAGCAGGAATGAGATGGGCGAGGTCCCTGCCCTGGTGGCATCTTCAGGCAGCATGGGAAGATGGCCTGCACATGACAAGAGCATTGGCGGGGGCCCTGCTGTGTGCCAGGTGCTCTGCGGTGTGCTCCCTGGGCCACCTCCCTGGTCCCTCACAACAGCCCTCTGAGCAGACGTCATGGTGGTGCCCTCTTTGCAGATGGGAAATAGGCCCAGAGCAGTTGGGTAGCTTGGCAAGCCCGTGCAGCTGGGGTGGGGGCACCGAGAAGGATATAAACCAGGGACGTGTTGGTGACAGGGGTGGTATTGATACTTCAGGTGGGGTGGTCAAGCTGGGTCCCAAGGAGGAGGAGTTGGTGGTGGAAAGGGACAGAAGAGTGCTCAGGCCGTGCAGGCGTGGGCCGGTCCTGCGCCAGGATTGCGCTTGGCTTGTTGGAGGAGCATTAGGAGGCCAGGGTGGCTGCAGGGGACGTCAGGGGCAGTGAGATGGGCAGAGTCGGCAGGGCAGGCTGCAGGGGCCTCAGGCACCACGAGCAGCTGGGCTTCCTGGCTTCCTTTTTGTGGTGTGCGAGGCCACTGGAGGGAGGGTCCTTGGCAGGGCTGCGTCATGGTCCACTTGGTGATCTAGAAACCAGGACAGCACAGGGGTCTTCTCAAGTTTCAGCAGCCGCCCCCACCTCAAGCTTGGATACTGTCCTGCAGATTCCCTGCCTGTCCCCAGCCTGCTGTGACCTGCGGCTGGTTCTGTCCCCTGTCTGGGTCTCAGCCTCCCCACGGGTACTGTGTCACCAGGTGATTGGGGAAGGGCCCCTGGAGGAGGCCCGCTGAGCTTGCCACACCCAGAGAGAGTTTGGGCCGTTGGTGGCAGGGTGTGACCAGATGGCTGTGCTGTGGGGTGTCCCTGCTTCCTGGGGCGGAGGCAGACACCCCAGCTCTCTGTTCAGGAAACGAATTTGCCTGATTAGAAGCTGTTTGCCGGTCCTGAGGCCCACCCCCCTCTCAGCCCTCACAGCCACACCTGTCCTGTGGCGTGGGCGCTCAGGTCCCCCTACGGGGAGGGTGGGCCGTGCAGACCACCTCACAGGCGGGAGAGCCGAGGGCAGAGCGGTGAGGGCGTGCGGGGACGCGCGGTCTGGAGGGGGCCGGGGCTGCTGCAGCGGCTCCTCCGCTGTCCCGGCGTGCCCGTGTCCGGTCCACCTAGAACCCAAACCAGTCACGCCTCACTCAGCAGAAGCAAAGCCCGGAAGGGCCTGAGCACCACCCACGGGCCTTCCCTGCGCCTTTCTTGTTGCCCTTTCTTTTTTACAGTTTTTTTTTAATATTTACTTTTTAGTTGTAGGTGGACACAATAGCTTTATTTTATTTTTATGTGGTGCTGAGGATCGAACCCAGTGCCTCCCGCGCGCTAGGCGAGCACGCTACCACTGCGCCATAACCCCAGCCCCTCTTTTTCACAGTTTTAAAAACTGAGAAATGATTCGCACGCCGTGGCCTCACCCTTTTGGAGCGTGCGTTCATCGTTGTGAGCACATCACAGAGCCGGGCAGTCGCTGCCACCGTGGAATTCTGAGTCTCCCGCTACTCCTGCCCTGGCTCGGAAGTGTGCCGTGTGCGTGCTCACCAGCTGGGGCCTCTCCGCCCACTCCGGCATGCTCCCCAGGAGCCCAGGCCCACTCCTTCACCTCCCGTGGGTTTGGTGTGCTCTGGACCAGGTCCTCTCTGACACCACCACCTTGGTGCATCCATCTCCTGCCCTGAGGATTTCTTCCTGGTGGCTGACATGTGGGTCTTCTGCTTTTCTATGTTGTCTCTCCCAGTTCCAGGAGGATGGGGACTGTTAACTCTTCCATTCACTCTGTCTCTCTGGCATCAAGAACAATGCCTGGCACATAGTAGACGCTCATTAAATATTTGTCGAATGGAGAAACCACTTCCCTGTGTATATCCTTATATTTTATTACCTATAGTGATTGTTTGAATTATGTAACAGGAAGTATTTTTGTGCAAACTTTTGGGGACCCAAGACTAAGATAAGATAGTCTGGTGTTTTCTAACATAACCAGATCTGTGTGGTTTGAGGGGATTTGGTGTGGGAGAATTTTTTGCTGTGTGGCATGGCCCTCAGGTGCTTAGGGTCTGGACCTGTCAGAGTCAGGGTCTGTTGCTTATTTTTGTCCTCAGTAGCTGTGTGACCCTGGGCAGGGAGCCACCCTTTTCTGGGTTGTGGTTTCCTCATCTGTGAAGTGGGTTGGGGCATGCTCCATGCCTGGCGTGGTCCAGCCTCAGTGACGGGCAATGGTCTTGTTTTCAGGTTGCTCTAGCTTCTTCAGTGTTTTCCTAATTTTTGCACAAGGATGGTTCCAGCATGTCACCTGCTTCTTCCTGGGGCTTGGGCTAAGCAACTGAGTTCATCTAGACAAGTGGCACCTGGCCTGGACACTGGGCCTCTCCACCCTGGAGGCAGTGGCCACGAGCTCCCCAGGGCCTGTCATTTGGTGCTGGAGCTGTTCCCTGCTCTCTGCCCGGGGAAGGCTGCCACGCATCTTGCTTTATCCCACAGCCACGGCCCTGATGAGCAGACCATCCTGCAGGGCAAGGCCACTTGCCTGAGATGAGGCAGGGATAGCGTGTTCGTGGCCACTGGCTAGCGCAGTGGCTCATGCCAGCACATGTTTCCTGGAGGCTCCTGTGGGTCAGGGTTGGGCATGTGTGGCTGGTGCCCTCTGGGCCTTCTGGGCTGCAGGCCAGGTGGTGGCCCCTGTGCTCTCATCTGGGGCTGGGGTGCGCTGCTGCAGGTCACGTGCAGAACCCAGTTCCCTGTGGTTGTAGGACTGTGGTCCCCTTTCTTGTTGGCTATTGGCTGATGATCATTGTCACTGCTGGGGCTGCCCTCTCTCAGCATGGCTACTTCATACCTAGCAGGTAAATCTCTTGCTTCTAATATTCCTTTAGGAAGGGCCTTGTCCCACCTCCTACCCTGGCCTTCCCCCTCCCTCAATTATTATCTTTTCTTTCTTTTTCGGTACTGGGGATTGAGTCCAGGCCTCGTACATGCTTGTTAAGCACGGTAGCCCCAAGCTACATCTCCAGGCCCCCTCCCCCACCAATCATAGTTTAAAGGCCTCACCTGATTAAGTCAGGCCCACCAAGCATCAACTGATTTGAGATCTTGATTACATCTGCAGACACCCTTTGGCTGTTATGTTCCACAGTCTATCAGTTTATATCACAAGCTGAGCGCACCTCAGCTCTCATTCACAGTCCTGCTGATGTGAAGGGGAAAGGGGGCCCACAGGTCATGTAGGTAGGAGGGCAGGGGTCTTGGGGGCCTTTCAGGGTCTACCATGGTTGGTTTGTAATGGCTTGAACTCAGGACTGTCTGATTCTGGAGCTGTGTTCTGACTACTGTGTTTTGCTTATTTCCTCTCTGGCCTGCCCAGAATGTCCCCGTCCCTGTCCCCGTAGGTGGGTGGAGTGAGCTGGGTTCATTTTGAGTGAGGTGGGTTGGGGGTGCATGGTGGGGTGCTGCTTCCTTCCTGGTAGGACTGGCCTCTTCAACATTGTCCATGGGCCCCCAGCTTCTCTTGGAATGGTGTGCCGATTGGCTTGGTCAGGATGAGCCCCAAGCTCCTGCCCTCTCGGCCCCCTCCCCCTGGGGTTTGGGCTCAGACCCTGCGTGGGGCAGCTGCCCGATGGTGTCTGCTCCAACTCCACGTGTGGGATGTGGAGTGAGGAAGCCTTTCCATGTGGATCCATTTCCAAACATCGGGGCTTTTCCAGAAGCCTTACTGGGTAGTGGTTTCCAATTTAATTTTGTTGTGTGCTGAGAGGCGGCCCCTCGGGTTTTCAGCTCTGAAGTGGACAGAGCCTTGGTTCATGACCCAGTTTGTCTGGCTTGGTGACCGACTCTTCCATGTGCGTTTGAGCAGAGTGTGCCTCCTGCTGGCGGGTGGCATGCTCCACACGTGTCCTCCAGGTTGAGGGTGGTGCGGTGGCCAGGTCTTCCACAGTCCTGCTGGAGAGGGTGGCGGGGTCTCTAGCTGTGATTGTACATGTTCCTCCCTCCACCTCTCCCTGTTTCTAACCTGCACATGTTAGTGGTGTGTTTTACGTTCTTTGTGGGGACTGGGGTGCAGCTCAGTGGTAGAGCATGTGCTTGGCATGCATGAGGTCTTGGGTACCATCCCTAGCACCCCAAAAATGGTTCTCTGTGGTACACCTTTGTGCTGTGCCTCCTGGTGAGTCAACCCTCTGTCATTGTGACTCCCCCTCTTCCCCCCCATGGTGCACCCCTCCTCCCCCATGGTGTACCCCTCCCCCATGGTGCACTCCTTCCCCCAGGGTGTACCCCTTCCCCTGATGGTGCACCTTGTCTTTTTTTTCCCTATACCAGGGATTGAACCCAGGGACGCTTAACCACCGAGCCACATCCCCAGCCCATTTTTTGTATTTTATTTAGAGACAGGGTCTCACTGAGTTGCTTAGGACTTTGCTAAGTTGCCAAGGCTGGCTTTGAACTTGCGATCCTCCTTCCTCAGCCTCCGGAGATGCACTTTGTCTTGAGGTCCATCTCGTCTGATGTCGCTCTGGCTGTGCTGTTGCTTCCGTCTTTTCCTTTCGGCCTCCTGTGTGTGTCTGTATGTTTCAAGCACCTCTCGCAGGGACCACGGTGTTGGTTCTTTTTAAAACCCTGACAGTCTCTGCCTTCTAATGAGATGGTTTAGCTCACACCTATCTGATAGAGTTCTTGGCAGTGTTGGGCTTAGATCTGGGGTTCTGGTTATTTGTAGGGGACAACAACAACCATGCGGGTCCCCTTCCTCTCCCATCCCCACTCTGCTGGAGGCAGGAGGAGGAGAACGCGGAGGTGGGTGAACTCAGGCTCCTGGCCAGGAGGTGTTGCGTCATGTGGTCCCTGCTCACTAGGCCAGCTGCGCCCCCATGTGCCCACCCTGCTCGGCCCCGCTGGGTTTCTCTGTTCTTTAGCTGTGCTCCATGAGTCCCAGCCTCTGAGTCTTTGCATCTGGTGTTCGGTTGATCTGCGTCTGCATCAGGTCCCCTCCTCAGCCCTCTGCCCGGGCCACCTCTCAGCCAGCCTTCCGGTCTCTTCCCCTGTATTGCTGCTTGCTTCTGGGTCCCTGACCCTGCCTGGAGTTGCCCTATTTATTTGTTGGTGTCTGGGTCTCCCACTGGAGTGCGAGTCCCTGAGGCCGGAGCCCGTGTGCCGTGGTCACGGACATCTCCCTGGCTCCTGGCATGGGGTGGAGATTCTGTTAGCATCAGTGGGAGGCGTGACCATGGGAGCAAAAGGGTCAGCTGAGCACAGTGTGGCTGAGCCCTTCCTGGCCGGGACTTTGGTGGGCAGCTGCAGACCGGGCTCCTCGGCCGCCTGCGCTTCCCCCGTGGGAGGGCAGAGGGGCATGCTTGATGTGCCACGTCCGGGCGTCTGTGTGGTCCTGGGCACTGGCGGGCGGCCAGCCAGGCTCTGGATTGGGTGGTTCTAAGACTGACTTCCCGTCGTCATGCCCGCAGTGGGGGAGCGTGTCACAGGCATGACCCTGTCTGCCCAGCTCTGGAAGCCAGCGGGGTGAAGGGGTGACCCACGGGTGCCGCACACTGTGCACACGCCAGGGTCTGGACACACACCGAGTGTGCCGTGTTTAGGGGTGATGTGATGTGTTTTCAGAATCACATTTCAGAGCATGTTTGACTCCCTTGATGCTCCCTCCCCGTCCCCCTTCCCTTCCAGGGATACAAACCTTGTCATTTCTGTTTGTCCTTGGAGAGTCAGGGCAGGCAGGAAGCCCCTGGGCCCTGAGCGTGCCCCTTGTGTAACCAGTGTGGCGAGGGAGACCAGGCGTCTCCCCTGGGTGCCAGATGACACAAGCCATGGTTTATATGCAGATTTTCCCCAGAGACCCTCGAGATCTGTTCCCCCTCCCGCCTCACTCCCCGATTCTGTGCACCGTGTTTGCTTGCCCCCTTCTTTGCTGTGGGGATCAACCCCAGGCCTCACACAGGCTGGGCAAAAGCTGCGCCCCGAGCCCTGCACTCCCCTTCGGTGATTTTAATGGTTCTTGGTAGAAATTCCCCAAAAATGGGCTCTGCTCATGCTGGTCTGGGTACCCCTGCTTGCCAGCTCTGTGACCTTGGGCGGTTGACTCTGCGGCTTCAGTTTCCTCAGCTGTGAAATGGGGCGTCTCTGTTCCTGCCTCTCTGGTTTCTTCTTTTCCTCTGCACACTTTGAGGAGCACCTACTGTGTGCCAGTGTCAGATGCCAGGCTGTAGCCGTGTGCGTGGCAGGCAGACTGGAGGCTCTGGAGCTGAGAAGACTGGGGATTAAGTGGCCGAGTGCTGACCTGGGCTGGCTGCCTGGTGCCTCCGCTCTCCCTCTCTGCCCTGTGGTCACCTGCTCTGACTGCCCTGTTCGCTCAGGATTGCATCTGACTTCACTTGCCCTACTGTGCGCTGGGTGTCCCTGCCGAGTGGTTCATCACATGCCCTTGGTTGCCTCATGGCAAACCAGGCCTGGGTCCTCCTGTCCAGCTCAGATGGTGGCACTTCCAGCTGTGGTCAGTAGCGCGCTGCTTGGCCTCTTCCCCTCTGTCAGAGGTGGAGGCCACCTCTGAGTTTGATGGGCAGTTAGAGGGGACTTGTAGGCTCCTAAGGCAGTGCCTGGCACGGGGTGTGATTGTGCTGTTTATGCCAACGCATAGTGCTGTATTTATGCTGGTGTCCTACTAACCGTAGCTGAGGTACACATCAGAGTAGAGAAACCATCGCTGTTAGCCTTCTGCGCCCCGTGGCCTCCAGGTGATTTCCAGTTTGCAGAGTTGAGACCACATGCATTTTTATTCAGGTGTCACCATTTCTTTCTTTGATTCAGTAACGGAGGCTGGAGAAGCTGGGCGTGGGACTATGTGGCTTCTCTGTCTGAGCCAGGCATTGGTGCTAGAACCCTGAGCTGGGAGGTCCAAGCTGGGAGGGTGGCCCTTGTCCAGCCGTGCATCATGCTCCCAGTAGGGAAACTGAGGCACGGGGCTATTCCGAGGCATGGCTCGGGGCTGCCAGGGGTGTCTGTGGTTAGGTGCGGTGTCCTGACTCCTGCCCGAGCTGCTTTAACCCGATAGCTGAGACGCTTCCGAGGACTGAGAGGGAGGCCAGGCTGTATCCAGATGAGCTGGAGACACCTGCCACCGAGGGGCTTCCTGTGCCCCTGGGAAACATCACTTTCAGATTCTCTGATTTCAGTGACTGTGCATGCGTGTGTGCACATGTGCAGCTGCATGCTTGTGTGTGTGTGCATGGGCATACACGTGTGTGAGTGTGCACTGCACCTACACGTATGTGTTTTATGTGCACCTGTGCATGTCTATCTGTGCATGTGTGTGCACGAGTGTGCATGCCCATCTGTGTGCGTGCACATGCACGTGTGTATGTGTGCACTGCATCTGCATGTGTGTGCACATACAGCTGTGTGCATGCATGTGTGTGAGTGTACATGTGTGCGGTGCACCTGTGTGCATGTGTGTGCATGCATGCACATGTGTGGATATGTGCATGGCATCTGCATGTGTGTGTGTGCACGTGCATCTGTGTGCATGTGTGTGTGTGTGTTTCTGGTCAGAAGTCATCTCTTGGGCCCTTGCTCTGGCCAGCTCTTGTGCTCACCACTGGGGACACAGATGTGATTAAAGCAGGCCCCTCCCTGTCATTCATGGTTCCAAACCAGGGGTCCTCAGGTCAGATCAGGCCCATAAGTGGGTTTTGTGAGTTTTGCACAGTTTAATTTTTTTAATTAGTTTTCAACATTGAAAAATCAAGAAATTGTATACAACATTTTTTATTTCTGGCTTCTTAAATAATCAGAAGATGCATCTGTGCCAAGCTCACCCTCCTGCAGGCAATGCTGGCTGGAGCCACAGGGCAGCCACCCCACTTGGGTGCAGGGCTGGTGGTCTCACTTTGCCGCAGTCTCCACCCCTCTCTAATAATCCCTGACACCAAGAGCAGTGTTTGTCAGCCATTTATCACTGTACTTGTCCTGCTGGTTTTAAGTGTTAACTGTATAGTTAAGGGGACAAAGGTTTCTTCTAAACTTCATTTTGTGTGTGTGGGGGGGCTATTGGGCATTGAACTCAGGGGTACTCGACCACTGAGCCACATCCCCAGCCCTATTTTGTGTTTTGTTTAGAGACAGGGTCTCACTGAGTTGCTTAGTGCCTTGCCCTTGCTGAGGTTGGCTTTGAACTCGTGATTCTCCTGTCTCAGCCTCCTGAGCTGCTAGGATGACAGGCTTGCGCCACTGCGTCCGGCTTAAGCTTCATTTTTATCAAGTGGAAAACCAAAAGCAGGACCAAGTGGCTCCTGTGCTGTAAGAAGGCAGGAAGAGGAAAGTGCCCAGCGCCCCAGGCTGAGGCCTTCCACTGCGTGGCCTCTGCAGCCAGCCAGGGTCCCAGCCTTGGAGCTGAGGCCTCAGCTTGTGGGTGGTCTTGCCTTTGAGAATGGGGTGGGGTAGTTCCGTCTTAGGGGTGCTTCTGTTGCCTCAGCTTCCACTTCCTGTGGTCTGTGGCCATCGCTCCCTTTTTTGCAACATCAGCTGCTACACGGGACATCCCCACGTCCCTCTGCCCTACTTCCTGCTCTTACACTCCATGGGAAGATGCTGGGTGCAGACCCCCGGGGGAGGTGGTAGCTCCCCCGTGGTGTGCCAGGGCCCCTCGGGTGCTCTCTGGGGCCTCCTCTTGGATTGCAGGCACAGTGAAGGAGGTGAAGTTGGGGAGGCACCTTGGGAGGGCTGGCTGCCTGTGGAGAACAGCCTGGGGGGCTAGGGGGGCTGTGTTACCTGGGGGCAAGGAGGGTGGCTGGAGCTGGGAGTGTTCTGCAGGGAGTCAGAAGTGCCTGGACCTTGTGTCCCCATGCGACTCGCTAGCACCGAGCCTCAGTTCCTCATCCGTGGGGTGCTGGTGCTGATGGTACTTTTCTTGCTGGGCTGTGGGGCTGAGCATAAGGGGGTAGAGGTGAGGTGCTCCCAGAGTGCCGGGCACGGTGTGAGCGCTCAGGACGTGTGTGCGGAGGGAGCCAGGGAACCGGGCGGCTCCGGCCTGCCACGCGCCCAGCCCGAGGTCAGCTGGGGCGGCCAGCATGCTCTCTTCCCTGAGCGGCCTTCTCCCCCACACAGAGGCTTCAGTGAACAGAACCCAGCCACTCACATGCACGAGCGCTGAGGCCCAGGCGGCCGGCTGCTGGGGAATGACAGCGGTGTGTTGTTGCTGTCTTGAGGAAAATAGTTTGGTAATATCTTCTTCAGAAATAAAAATCACAGACCCTTTATTCAATTCCTTGAGGAATCTCTCTTATAGACACAAGGAAAAAAAGTATATAAAGATGTAAATTATAAAGGTGTTTAGCTGGGTGCCGTAGTGCACGCCTGTAATCCCAGTGACCCAGGAGGCTGAGGCAGGAGGTTTGCAATATCGAGGCCAGCTTCAGCAACTTAGCAAGACCTTCTCTCAAATAAAAAATAAAAAGGGCTGGGGATGTGGTTCAGTTGTTGAACCACTGGGGTTCAATCCCCAGCACCACCAATAAAAAAAGATGTTTATTCCAGTTATGTTTACAGTAGTGAGGACAAACCAGCCAACCTATGAAAGCCATAGGAATAGTCATTAACAGAAAAGCGTTAAGACTGTTGTCCATCCACTTGTTGGGCTGTCAGGCAGGGTTTAGAAAAATGCACTTGACCTCTCTGGGTGGGCAGGAGAGGCCCTGCATGCTGGACTGTTGAGGAAGGCAGGCTGAGGTGCAGTTGAATGTGGAGTCTGATTCTAAGTTTTAGAAGAAAATAGCACCATACAAAGGCTGTGTTGGTATATGTTAGGTTTCTGTTGTTGTGATAAAATAACTGAGAAAGTCAACTTAGAGGAGGAAAGATTTATTTTGGTTCCTGGTTGCCACAGTTTCCATCCACGACTGGCCCAGTTGTTCGTGGACCTCTGGTGCAGCAGGTGCTGGGTCACTGGTGGCCAGGAGGCTCAGGGAGAGAGAAGGGGGCCGGGGCGCCCGTCTCCCTGCACGGCCACGTCCCCAGGCATCTAACTTCCTCCCACCAGGCCCCGCCTCCTGAGGTTCTCTGATATCCTGCTGGTCCACAGGCTGGGACCAAGCCTTCGTGTGAGCCTTTGGGGGACATTGAAGGACCAAACCCTGGCAGCGTGCAGGAGCGTGGCAGGGACTGTAGGATCCGCAGCAGGGTTCCGTGCTGGTGGCCTCGGGCTGAGGTGCCGAGGGGTGTAGAGAGGATTTGTTACTTTATCTTTGAGTACTTTGTGCGTTGCTATATTAATTATAGTTAACATTATTTTTCAAATTACTGTGGACTGGGACTGGCCCTCTTCCCTGAGCAGCACTGAGGTCTGGGGGCTCCTGGATCCAGCACACCGTGGAGGGCCACTCTGGTGCTGGGGCTGGCGCTGGGCACCGGCAGGGCCCTGGGCCTCTGGGCTCCCTGTCCCGTGGGCCAGAGGCCCAGGGCATTCCACTGCCCTCTGGTGTGGCGGGTCAGTCTGCTCTGGGCCCCGGGGTTCCTTTGCCCTCTGCTCGGTGTCCCTCCCTGCCAGCTCCTTGTCCTGGCTATGGCTGCTCTGCTGCAGGCACAGCCCTGCCTGGTCAGGAGAGCACTGTCCCTCTGCCGGCCACCAGCATGGCTTCACTCTGCTGCCACCCAGGTGAGGGCTTCCTCATGAGAGGGTTCCTTTGGGCCGTCGCCTTACTCTGAATGTGTCCTCAGCGTCTGTGACCCTGCCTCCCTCCAGTCCTCATGCCACCTGTACCCTCGCCACATTCTGCCTGGTGCTGCTGCTGTTAGGGTCCACTCTGACCTCGGCCTCCCTGCTGCTGCCCCTGGGCTGGCACGTCGTGGGCGCTTGGTGAGTACTTGCTGCCCCCTTAGCAGGGCACTTCCAGCCTGAGGGCCTGTGGTGTGCGAGGCCCTGGCCGTGATCCCAGCCTTGGCTCCTGCTCTTCGCTGGCTGTGCGACCTGGGATGAGCTGTTCAGCATGGAGCCTGGGCCTCGTGCTCAGTGAGGTGGACTTAAGGAGTGGACCCTCCCGCCTGGGTCCTTGCGCATCTTGCATGAGCCACGATGCGCCAGAGGTGCCCAGCGAGGTTCTTAATAAACGCTTGATTAAGGTGAGGTGTTATTGATAAAATAAACCACGTCTGGAGTTTAGAACAATCAGAAAGGCTGTCCCTCTAGAGAAAGCCCATGCTGTGCAAATCCGTAGAGCACCGGGTCACTCCCACCTGCCACTGGCCCTCGGAACCTGGATGGTGGGGCTGCCAGCAGGCCCCTTAAGTTCAAATCCGGACCTCAGAGTTGATAGTGCACAAGATTTTTGTCCTCATGGAGCCACAGTGGACATTCTGGTGAGCATAGGACAATGGTTCTCAAACAAGGGCAGCTGTGCCCGCCAGGAGACCTGCAGCAGTGCCCGGGATGGTTTTGGTTGTTGACTGGGGAGGAAAGATGCTCCTAGCATCTATGAGCGGGCCCGGGGATGCTGCCAAACGCCTTCCAGCCTTAGAGTGGCCCCACGGAGGGCATCTGGCCCTGGTGGTCAGCAGCGCTGAGCAGGAGAGACCTGTGTCTGGTCAGCCTCTGGGTCGCAGTGAGCTCCGCACACCAGCCGCCAGACCCGGAGGTAGAGACCTGGAGGGGGCCGTGACTCTTCCAAAGCCGCTCTGTCAGGTGGGGCTGGGATTTGAACCCAAGTTTTGGCCCCAGTGGCTGAGCCCCATGGCCCAGTGGCGCTCTCCAGAGCAGGTGCCACCAGGTTCCAAAGGGGAGGGCGGTGGGGCTCAGGGATTAGGCTGGCCCAGGTGTCCAGGAGGACGGAGGAGGCTGGGGAGCCTCTGGAGTCCCAGTCCTGTGCTCGACGCCTGTACTGGCCGCCTGGCTGCCAGCCAGCACATGTCACTTGCCAGTCACTGTGCATCATCTGCCTGCCAGCACGTGTCACCTGCCAGTCATTGAGACACCACGGCCAACGTGCCTTCTCAGCTACTCTGAGCTCGGAGACAGATGCTCGGGTCCTTGGCAGCCTGGGCTGGCGGAGCAGGCAGGGGTCCACTTCTGCTGCTGGCGGGCTGCCCGGCTGAGAGGTGAGCCTCTGCAGCCCTGGCTGGCCCTGCCCGTGGCCGGCCCAGCGCTGTCACCTTGCCTTGCGGCCTTTGTCTGAGCCTCAGCTTCTCACCTGGGTGGCGGGTGGGGCGGGTGCAGGTCCTGCCCTCCGGCCTCCCCCAGCAGGAACTGTGTCCTCAGCAGGCTGTCCCCGTCCCTGTCCCAGTCTCCCACGGCGCTGGTGTCAGCTGCTCATCAGCTCCCCAGCAGGGGGTAGGGGCATGCTGGTGGGTACAAGGCCAGCGACAGGGACGATCCCGTCCTTCTTGTCTCTCGTCACTTGAGCTGTGGTGGGGCTCACCCATTCAGCCACCGTCAGTGCTGTCCCTGTGCCGACCTCTGTCCTGACCTTAGGTGTTCATCTCTGGCTGATGACGGGACCTCGCACCCTGAGTGTCCTGTGGGCACCCTCTGTCTCCTCCACTTGCCCCCTCGTGGCCTCCTGCCTCCTGTGAAGGCCTCCAGGGGATCCCGGAGCAGCCTGGACAGGTAGCTAGAGTCTGGCTGCTCCCCACCTCCCCCTCCACTGCCACCGTCTTGACGATGGTCTCAGCTTCCATCGCCTCCTGCAGGGACCGCTGCAGTCCCAGGGCCCCATCTGCGCCCTGGCCCAGCACTGGCTCTGCACGTTGCTCGCCGCACAGAGCCTGCTGGTCCCACTTGCAGTCACTGCTGCAGCCCTGACGGCACCCTGGGAGCCCTGGGGTACCGGGCCTTCCGCTCCCCATGGCCCCCTCTGACCCCATCTCCAGATGTGCCCCTGTCATGGGGCCCTGGCTGTCCTGTTGCTCTGGACACTCGCAGGTGTCCAGCTGCTCATGGCCTCTCAGGTCCTGCAGACACCTGGCTGTCCCAGCATGACCTGCCTGGCTCTGTGTCCCCTGCCCCCTGGGCCCCTCCCCTCTCTGCTGCCTTCAGGGCTCATGTGTCTTGTCTGCTCTCCTCGCAGCAGAGCTGGAGCCTGGACATCAGGGACTTCTTTGTGCCTTCTGTTCCCTGCTGTGTCCCCACACCCAGAGCAGCACCTGGTGCCCGGTGGGTGCTCAGCAGATAGGTGTGGAGTGAAGGGAGGACCGTCGAGCCACTGGCACTTGTTTCCTGAGGTTGTTACATCCCAGGCCGCCTTTGAGGCATTAGGGACACAGATGAAATGAACAATGGTGTGTGTCCTCAAAGAGCTCCAGGCTAGAGGGGAAATGGACATACGGTCAGGACACTGGGTAGGTACTTTAGCATCCACCAGGACTGTGTGTGTCACATGTATAGAAACCCCAACTTGAAAAGGCTTGAGTGCTGGGTGCTGTGGCACACACCTGTAATCCGAGGGGTTTGGGAGGCTGAGGCAGGAGGATCACGAGGTCAAAGCCAGCCTCAGCTTAGTGAGGCGCTAAGCAACTCAGTGAGACCCTGTCTCTACATAAAACACAAAATAGGGCTGCAGATGTGGCTCAGTGGTCGAGTACCCCTGAGTTCAATCCCTGGTATCCCCCCCAAAAAGAAAAAAAAAAGGAAGTCAGGCAGACTTTATAGCTTTATAGGCTTACTGGAGTCGGGAGCGGCACCTTCAGGCATGGCTGAATTCAGCTGCTCCTTGCCCCCGGGGTTGGGGTAGGGAGCCCTGATTGGCTGGACTGAGTCACATGCCCATCATTGTGGATGGGGCAAGGGCCAGCTCCTTTATGACCATGAGTGCCTTGAAAGGGACTTGGGCCTCGGCCATAGGAGGTCAGCCCTCTGGAAGTGCAGAGGGGTTTGCTGAATGTATCGAATGTTTGCTGAATGTTTTAGGTGTGTGTGGCCCTGCGAGTGGCGAGCAGTTGGGGTGGGTGGTCCTGCCTGTCGCACAGGCTCCTTCGCCCCTCGCCCCGTATCTTATAGACCCTCCTGCTCTTGCCATGCTCGCTTCCCTGTACCACAAGGGGCTCCAGATGGTGCGGCTCTCGGGGCGTCTGCCACGCAAATCTGTCGGTTCATCTCTGTTCTCCTCCCCCACCTGCATATGCCGCTCTGGGCTTCTTGGATCCTGTTTTGGGCAGAGGGAGGGAGGGCGGGTCCCTGGATGATCTCTGCTCTGTCTGGCCCTGTGTGGCTGGGAGGCTTGCCCCCGCCTCTGGGATGCCTGAAGCAGCCGTGCCTGCACCACCTGCTTACTCCGGGTTCTGTCCAGGACACCCCTAGTTCACTCTGCACGGGACTCCCGGGGGCCAGCTAGGTGCAGATTCTGAAGCAGCAGGTCTGTGCTGGGGCCTGAGGTGCTTGTTTCTACCAGCCCAGGAGACGGTGTGGGACTTGGTGGCTGGGGCTGCAGCTTGCTCAGAGGCCCTCACCTTGCCCCGCCCCTCCCCATCCTGAGCCATGACCCCACAACCTTCCAGAACTGCCCCTCTCAGAACCCCTGTCACAGAGGGAGTGGAAACGCCTTATGCTCTGGGGATCTTGGTGTCTGCTGTCCCACACTGTGTCATCAAATGCTGATTAAGTTCCTGCCATGTGCTGGTGGAACAGCTCAGAGCAAAACAGACCAACTCCCTGCTCCCATGGACCTGGCGTGTGGGTGAGGGGAGATAAAAGGAGGACAGTTAACAAGAACTGTCCTGCAACTGACACGGGTGCGAGCAGGAGAGAGCTGGAGGCTGTTGGAGGCTCTGTGAGGGGGCGGCTTGACTGATGCGCTGGAGCCTGAGTGTGGGCAGAGGCAGGAGGAATTGCACTGCAGGTAGAGAGCAGCCTGTGCGAAGGCCCTGAGGCACAGAGGAGCTTGGCCTGCATCAGGATCAGCAAGGAGGCTGGTGTGGCTGGGGGAACAGGTGGCCGAGGAGGATGAACAATATCGAGGGACTGCATTTTGTAGGGTCCCGGAGGCCAGGATGAGGGGCGAAGCTCTTTCCTAAGAGCAGGGAGAGCCCACAGGAGGTTTTAGTTTGGAGAGTGAACAGGAGTGGTCCATCCTTTAAGAGGTCACCCTAGCTTCCCTGGGGTGGGTGGGGGGACAGAAGAGGAGAGATTAGGAAGAGGTCATGACAGCAGTCCAGGTGGGGACCGTGGTGGCCTGGCCTGGGGTCTGGAGGGAGGAGAGGGGATGGCCAGATTTAGGATGCAGCTGGCGTTTGAACTCAAGGTCGGTGCCCGCAGGGCGAGGCTGGGGCCTTGGTGCTCCCCTCGGAAGGCCTGGCCTTGACCTCTTGGGGCTGCTGTGCGGCAGGGCTGGGCAGGGCTGGGCTCGCCTCGACCTGACCAGGGTGGGGCATGGGGTCAGGCAGGCTTGGCTGTGGGCCTGGCCTCCAGGATCAGACCTTCACAAAGGTCACGGGGCTTCCCAAAGCAGGGCTGCTCCTCCTGTGGCTTCTGTGTCCATGGCTGACCGTGGACGGTGTGGTGCTGCTGGGGTGCTTGCTGAGTCCTCGGAGGGATGCTGTTCGTCTGTCCCCATTTTACCATTGAGGAAACCGAGGCCCAGAGACAGGCAGGGACGCAGGGAGAGCTCACCTGCTGAGTTCGAAGCTGATGAAGTTTTAGAAATCCTGTAGATATTTGCATCCACAACCGTCTCGTCATGTGTCCTGTGTGGTGAATGCACGGATCTCATGAAGGCCTGTGTTCGAAGCCTGCTATAGAGTCCCTGGGGCCATGTGGTCCTGTTGAGGGCCTTGGGGCCTGGAGAGAGAGTGGTGCTGAGTCCACGTGGGTCCGTTTCGCAGCCCCCGCCCTCAGTTTCCTCATCCAAGGAGTGTGGGCGAGGAGGCGTTGACGAGTGCCCCGCCCTGGGCCCTGTGGATGTGCGTGCAGCAGGTCCCTGTGCGCAGTGCTGTCTCTTATTGATGGGCAGCTGGCAGCTGGAGTGGCTAGCTGTCCTGGCTTGCGTGCACTGCCTGGGTCCCGCATCCCGGGACAGCCCTTAGTCCTGGGTGATGGGACTGTCGGTCGCCCGACTGATGGAGGGCCTGGTGTCATCCGAGTGTGGCTTTGGGCCCTGCTCTGCCTCTTCCCTCTTGTTGCCTCAGTTTCTCCACCTGTGAGATGGGGAGGGATGTTGGTGCCTGCCTGCAAGGGTCGTCGGGAGGCTTGTCAGAGGGTGCGTGTAAACGTTTGGAGCCGTAGTCCTGTTTGCATCGTCCAGGGGCCCAGAGGCGCTGGAGAGAAGCTGAGGCAGAGCGTCGGGAAGCCCAGCCTCCGTGCCTGCCCTCCCCCGCCAGCCTCTGCGTCAGGCTGGCTCCGTCCTCCACCACATCAAAGCCCCCTGAGGCCCCCTTTATGGTGGGTCTGCTGCCCTGGCGCAGAGGCAGATTAGAGGGAGATGCTATCGGTGGCCGGAGGTGCCCGGCAGGGGAAGAGGCCGGGGTGGCCCTGATAAGCAGGGGCCCCGCCAGCAGCCTGCCCTGCACACAGCTGGAGCAGGGCTGAAGCCGTCCTTTCAGGTCCCAGCCCAGATGGCCCCTTGCTGGCCCTCTTGGGGGTGGACAGAGCCCCACTTGCCTGCAGGACCCCTCTCCGCACCTAAGTGGGGCTGGAGAAGTCTCAGCCATGGGGCGTGTGGGGTTCTGGGACCCTCTGCTCCTGGGCTGTGCTGTTAACAAAATGCACCTAGGACAAAAGTGGGTCCCCAGTGGTGGCACCTGAACCAGCCAGTGCTTCGGACACGTGCCGGCTCCAGGGCGGTGCAGCCGCTGCGCGGGGAGCTCGGGGTTCGTGGGAGTCGCTTCTTATTCCTGGGTGCTGCAGACGGTGTGCTCAGCGGCCGTGGGTTCAGAGGGGGTGTTGCAGAAGTCTCTTTTGGTCCTGTGTGTTTCCTTGTAGTGGGGAGCGTCTCACTTGGTGACTGTGAGGGGCCCTGTGCGACGAGCCCCTGTCCCCCATGCCTAGTGCCCAGAAGAGGCCTGGGGATTAGGTGGAAGAAGATATGCAGGCACTGCTGATTTTTAAAAACCTGGTATGATTTATTCGTATTTGAAGATTTAAGTCAGAGTCGGGCGCAGATTCCCAGCTTAAATCCTAGTAGGAAGTTCAAGCACCCAGTTCCATTTCACCTAATTTGATTTGATCGTAATAAATGAGAGATCAATTATTGAGCAGCTGCTACATGCCGAAGCCTTCGAGGGCTTTGCTGCTCTCCAGGCATGCTCCGGGGACTGAGAGGCTCCACGTGGGATCCTGCCTCAGCCCACAGGTCTGCTGCATCAGTAGCAGATGTTGACAAGACGCCCAGCAACACACAGGCACGCTGTCTTGTGTGCACGAGGCTGGAAGCTGGGGGCCTTGGCAGCATCTGTGAGCAGCAGGGAGACTGTGGTGCAGGCATGGAGGGAGGATGGAGGGCCAGGAATGGTCAGGTGAAGCTGTGCAGCAGGGACCTCCTCTAAGGCAGCAGGTTGCCCTGAGGGCTTTAGGCAGGGCTTCTGCAGCCCTGGGATGCTGGCCAGGAGGCTGAGTGGGGCTCCAGGGATGGGGAGGCTAGTTCAGTGTCCAGTACAGGATGGACTGGGAGGCACCTGCAGAGGAGGAGGCAGAGGCTGGAGCTAGAGCCAGGTCAGCCTGGAACTGGGAGGGGAGGTGGCGGCGGGGCTCTTCAGTGGGGGGGAAGCCAGAGCTGCACCAGAGTAACCTGGAAGGCTTCCTGGAGGAGGCGGAGACTTTCATTGCAGATGCCCCAGACCTGGGGACTTTCTGGAGGCAGGAACCCCATGAGCAAGGGCAGAGGTGAGTGCATGTGAAGGGCAGGACGCTGGCCTATGTGACCTCTTCCCAGCCCTTCAGGGTCTGCAGATGAGCTCAGGAGTTGTCCTTGGGTTATGGAGCTAAGGAGGAGATAGATGAAAGGTCAGAGTTCGGCCATTCACTGCAGTGGGGTCAAAGGGCAGCTTAGGGAAGGTGGTGGAGTTAGGCTGAGGAACCTCCAGGCTCAGCGGTGGCCTTGGGTCGCTCTGGGTGGCCTTCTGGCCTGTTTCCCCCGCAGTGAGGTGTGAAGGGAGCAGGCGGTGGCCCTGAAGGTCAGAGCAGAGGCCACCACCGTGGGCCTGGTGCCCCTGAGGCAGGGCCAGCAGCAGCTTGGTTGGGGAGCTGAGCTTTCTGGGTGAGAACAGAGGCTGAGGGCAGGCGGGGTAGAGGGCGGCATTCCTTTCTCCCTGGGGAGGATCACTGAGAAGCAGCGGGCACAGGGGCAGGGAACAGAGGCAGCGCTGTGGCCTCCTCTTTGGGGGTGGGGACGGGGGGTGCGAGCTGGGTCAGCTGTGCGGGCCACTTAATACCCATGAACTTGCAATTAAATGCGGAAGTGAGAGACAAGAGGGTGGTCAAAGGGGACATTGTTCCCCGCTCTGGAGAGGAGGCGGGGAGCCTGGGGAAGGGCCAGCCTCCAACATGAATGGGCCTCAGTGTCCGGGGGCTGGGGAGCAGGGCTGCCATTTGGCCCTTTGTCCCACTGTGCTGGCCCCGTCCACAAAGGCCAGCTTGATTCCCATGTGGCTTCTTCCTGGGGAGACCTGGGGGGGGCACCTAGCTTGGCCTGCTCCCAGGGCCCTGAGCGAGGAGCTCCCTCTGGGAATGGGGGGATGGTGGAATTTGGGGAATCTCTGGAAATGCTCCCCCCATGGTCAGTCTTTCCTTTTTTCCCCAGAAAACATTTTAATTCTGATTCCTTTAGGTATATCTTGGATGCCAAATGCACCATGTTAAGCACATGATTTGATGAATTTATAATGTGATCTACCTGTGTAGCTGTCACTCAGACCAGACAGGAAATGTTGCTAGCACCTGGAGGGTGTCCCCTCCTAGACAATGTCCCCCAAAGTGACCACTTGTTCTGATTTCTGTCATCAAATGTTAGTTTTTTTTTGTTTTTTGTTTTTTTTTTGTGGTGGTAGTGCTGGGGATTAAACCCAGGGCCTTGTACATGCTAGGTAAGCACTTTACCAACTGAGCTATATCCCCAGCCCCCATCAAATGTTAGTTTTGCTTGTTTTTGGACTTTATTTAAATTGGAATCATATATCATCTTTTGTGTATTTGAATTAATTAAAAATATAATTACACAAGTATGTGTAAATATATGTATGTGAATATAAGATCATAGTGTGCATATTATATATACCATATATATGACGTTTGCATATTTTATATTCCATACATTATAGGTCATACATGTAGCTATCTATGAATATACAGACTTTATATTTGTGTGCATGTGTATAGTATCTGTTATACATATGTAAAATGTGCTGTCTTCCCATGATGCAAATTAAAAAGTATACAGTAATTCCAGGTGTGGAGGCTCCCACCGGTAATCTCAGTGACTTAGGAGGCTGAGGCAGGAGGATCACAATTTTTTTTTTTTTTTAATTTTTTTTAGTTGTTAATGGATCTTTATTTTATTCATTTTATTATTTATATGTGGTGCTGAGGATCGAACCCAGTGCCTCACGCATGCTAGGCAAGCGCTCTACCACTGAGCCACAGCCCCAGCCCAGGAGGATCACAATTTGAGGTCAGCCTCAGCAACTTAGTGAGGCCCTGTCTCAAAATTAAAATAAAAAAGGATGAGGGTGTAGTGATAAAGTGCCCCTGGGTTTATTCTCCAGTATGAAAAAAGAAGTCTACAGTAACATAGAGTGAAAAGTCAGCCTCTGAGTTCCCTCCCCAGAGGCAGCACTGGCCCCAGTTTCCTGTGACCCCTTCAGATAGTCTGCACACTCTGGTTGTGCAAAAGCTGACACACATACACATTTTTGTGCTTTCCTTTGTCCTCTGTTGTGGTGCTTGTTCTGCAATAGGACACAGGATTGCCTGATTTCAACATAACAACTGCGTAGACTTCCACTGGATGGAGGTATGTGTACCTTTTAAGACCAATCCCCTACTGATGGACATGGAGGTTGTGCCCATCTTAGCCATTATAAATGATGGTGTGATGGACAAAAGCCACCTCATATTTGTAGGTTATACCTTTCTAGGAATGGCATTTCTGGGGCCAAGGGCATTTGTGTGATTTCCCCTCATCTTCCGTCATGTGAAGGTGGGAGGTGTCCCTGCAGAACCAACTGTAGATGAGTAGCAGCCTTTTCTGGTGGTCCCTCCCCAGCTGCTGGTGTCACTGGTCTGGCGTGCAGTCTTCCTGATCTTTCCCTGGGTGCTCGTGTGGTTGGCACACAGATGTGATGCGGCTGGCTTCTGAGCACATGCCTGTGCTGTAGAGAGCCCTGCGCTGAGGCTGGGGCAGGTGTCCAGCCGCAGGCTCCCGGCGGGCCCCGTGGCGTGATTGCCCCGTGGGCAGCTAGGCTCTGCCATGGCTCTGCTCGTGGGCCTGGTGGCGGTCTCACCTTGTCTAAAGCTGCTCCAGCCTCTTGTTCCCTCTGACTCCTCCTGCGCTGCAGGGCATCGCCCTGGAGCTGCGCATTCCTTGCTCTGGTCACCTTGGAGCCTCCTGCCTTTCCCTGGTCCTCGGTCAGGATTGCTGCACCTCAGCACTGTGGACATTTGGGGCTGGATAGATCCCAGCCCACAGCTGTCATTTATGGGCAGTCACCAAGTGCCAGGCCAGGTCTAGGCTGAGCTGGTGTTCAGCAGGGGACAGGCCAGACCAGCCTCTGCCCTCACAAGCAGGACCTTCTGTTGGAGGGATAGACAGCAGGCCCGTCACTGAGAATGCACAGGACACGTCAAGCGGGGCTCAGTGGGGGTGAGGAGGGAGGGGCACCGGTGTCAGTGCCACCAGACACTCGACCACGTCCACCACGATCGCTGACATGGGAGGGCTTGGTAAAAGAGTTCCGTGTGGTTAGCTCCTGGCATCCCCACCAGGCCCCCATGGGGTCCTGCTGGTGTCACTCTCATATTGCTGGTGGGGAAACTGAGGCCTTTGCCAGCAAGTGGTGGAGCTGGCCGAGACTCTGGGTGCTGGAGCTTTTGTCCCTCTGCAGTGCTGCCCCGGGCCCTCCATGCCTGCATCCTGTGTCCCTGAGGGTCCCTTGGCTCCGCTCAGAGTGCTGTGTGGCTCATGGCAGGCCGTGGTCAGAAACTAGGAGAAACATGGACACTTCATAGCCACGCGGCAGGCGGTTCGCCTGGAGTTGAATCCAGCACTTGAAAAGTCGGGCTTCTATGCGTCTTTTTACTTTGTTTTTCTGGTAATTCATTTTTATCGCATTTTACAAAAGCATTGTTCTGAAACAGGTTGGAAGTTGCAGAAAGGTCTTCCCTGCAGACGGCTGGGAAGCCGTGTCGGGAGCGCCAGCCGTGGTCTCTACTGCTGTTCTGACTCTGGGCTCTCTCCAGGCGGGGAGCTGGGACAGGCTGACCACGGGCCCCACATAACAGGTGGGGATGTTGCCTTTCCTCCTCCCCTGTGGCTGGGCAGGCAGCCAGCTGGGCCCTGCCCTGTAGACCTCCCTCCAGCAGCCTGGAGCCCCTTAGGTAGGTCCTGGGGGAGGCTGGGGCCCTCTTGGGGACTCTCTTCCATGCCTCTGTCTGCCCCTCGCTTTGTCTTCGTGGCCATGGCAACCTGGCTGGACGCTTGGCACTTCCGGGCCCAGCCCCCGGCCTGACCAGCGGGCTTCCTTCTCTGTCCTGGCAGGCTCCGGCCTGGCTGGGGAAGCCTCCCCCAGCCCCCACTCCCAGGGCTCCTGGGCAGAGCTGGTGCCTCCCTGTGGTGTGGGAAGGAGCTCCGGGGAGGCCCCTGCTGGGTCTCCTGCCTCCTGGCCTCTCCTGGCTGGGAGCAGCCTGGGCTTGCTCCCCGCTCAGCCTGGGTCTGTCTGTCCCCTCTCTGCTCTTCAGTTTCTTTTTCTCTGTGCCCCTCCCTCTGTCCCTCTTGCTGGCTGGCTCCTGGATACTTCATTCACAGGTGGGCCCTGCTCTGAAAATGGGCTGGCTCAGAGCCCTGGTGCCCTTGAGGACCCGTCCATGTTCAAAGAGAGACCACCCTTCAGAGGGACTCCTTTGCAGCCCCCACTAGCTCAGCGATGTCTGCCCTCCCTAATGGGAGGGGTGCTCGTGGCGGGTCCTCTTACCCTGGGGGCTGGTGAGTGCACCCCTGGGTGTGAGGGGATGCTCTCGTTCAGCAAGGTGTTCCTCCCCTGGTGAGCAAGGGGTCCTCCCCTAATGGACTGTACTCCTGGCCAGACCCTTGTGGGAGGAGGTGACTGACATCTGAGCCACCATGCCAAGGGTTTGGATTCAGAAAACCTGCAGCGCTGTCTTCCCATCCACCTGGGAGAGGGCCAGTGCCCACTGTGAGCTGTTTAAGTCCTCATTTATTAATGTCCCCAGCTGTCCCTATAGATACAGATAAACCAAGCTTCCATGTGGCGCTCCAGACTTACAAGGTCCTTGGGGACCTCAGAGGGATCTAGGTTAAGAGTCACTCCAGTATGGCCTGTGACCAGGGCTCAGAGACAGGAAATGATTTGCTTGGCGGGAGTTGAAAATCCAGGTGCTGTGGTCCCGCCCAGTAAAGCAGCCAGGTGTTGAAAACCAACCACGTGACCCTCAACACCTGACTTTGTCTTTGCTCCCAACATCCCTCCAGCGTGGTCCTTCCCAGCTTCTCGCCCCCGCCATGGCGTCGCAGGAACCCTCGCCTCCCAGGGCTTCTCATTTTGTTGTGACATTTTTATTGAGACATAATTCACACATGTGACATCTACCATCCATGTGTCCGCTCCAGTGGCTTCTCCTGTGTCCACGAGGGTGGGCGACCGCCACCACGGTCTAATTCCAGAGCATTCCAGTCACCCCAGGAACAAGCCCTGAACCCCTGGCAGTCACCCCCACCCTGCGTCCCTCAAATCACACACCTGCTGTCTGTGGATTTGATTGACGTGTCACGTGAGTGGAGCGGGCAGGACGTGGCCTTCTGCGTCTTCCTCTCCTGCTCAGTGTGGCGTTCGCAGGGTCACCCAGGTTCTGGCAGGTGTCAGAATGCCGTTCCTTCTCCTGGCCACAGCGTGTTTCTGTGTAGGATTCAGTGCGTTTGTTTGTCCGTCCAGCGGTCTGTGGACACTGGGGCTTCCTCTGTTGGGCTGGTGTGAATGATGCTGCTGTGATCGTTGGTTGGTGTGTAACTTTTTGCACGGATCTGGTTTTCCATTTATTGGATGCTTGCGGGGTGCCTGTGTCCTGTGGGATGGCGCTGCTGTACAGATGAGAAGGCCGAGGGGCAGCAGCATGGAGCCATTTGCCCAGACCACAGAGCTCAGACCTGAGCGAGCCCTGTCTGCCTGGGTCCAGAGCCTGTGACCTTGACCCCACGCCCCGGTGTCCTGGAGCACCAGTGAGTGTCCCTGGTAAAGGGGCAGCTGCTTCCTTGCTGCAAGGAGCAGGGATATGAGCCCAGTGTTGCCAGATCTCCTGCCCTTTAAAAGATGTTTTCCAGCAGCCAGAAATGTGGACTTTTTGGTATGAAATCACTTGATGTTTGAAAGTTGGCAACTCAGTCACATTTTTAACAAACAATTCATGGGCCAAACAAAACAAGTCTGTGGCCAAGCCTGGGGCTGCCAGCTTGTTCCCTCTGCCCCCAGAGCGGCTTGCCCTGGGGGCTGCTGCGGACCTGCTGGGGACCTGCTGGGGACCTGCTGGGGGCCTGGACTTCATGCACTTCCAAACCCTGGACACCCACCTTCCCTGGCAGCTTCTGCTACGTCCATGCTGGTTGAGTTGGAATCCGACTCTGCACTGACATGGGGCTTGCTGAGGGCCCAGTGAGGACTGGTCTTCTTGGGATCCCTCCTGTCACCCCGTGGGGTCCTAAAATCATGGATGCTTACATTGAGTGCTCGCTGTACAGCTCCCACCAACAGTGTGACCTTGGAGCAAATGACTTGACCTCTGTGCCTTGGTGTTCCCATCCCTCCAGCAGGGCTAACGGGATCTCCCTGCGGGGTTGGTGTGGCACCGAGGGCAGTGCCTGTCATGAGCGCACAGGTGTGCCTATGCCGTGATCCAGGAGGCCTGCCACCTGGCAGGAGCAGCACGAAGGTGACCGTTGATCTCCACATGCGGGCGGTGGGGGCAGGGCGAGCGTGGACCTGCAGGGCTCCCCGTGTGGCATGCCCACGTGCATTGTGCCCCAGCTCCCGCCCACGTACCCCTCACACCTTCCCAGGAATCTGTGCAGGATGGGCCCTTGGGAAGGGCACCCAGCCACCTGAGCAGCCAGGGATATTTCAGGTGATGGAGGTGGGGTGCTGGGACAGGGCAGGGTGGGGTGTGAGCAGCCAGGCAGGTGGACTGGGGCGGGGCTGGGGCTTCCGTGTGACCCCCAGCTGTGCCGGTGGCTGCAGGAAAGGTGCTGGGGTCTCAGCAGTCAGCGTGGGACAGACCCCTTCCTCTGGGGCTCCTGGCAGGCCCTCTCTTCTCCCTTCACCTCTTGCCTTCCCTCAGCATGTAGAAGACACCCATTTAAACTCCTGAGCATGAAGAATAGTGCAGCCTGGAGAGGCAGCCTGCGCGCCGGAGTCTTCTTTCCCCCACCTTGTCTCAGTCCCTTCACCTCAAAGACCCCACGCCCCTCCTCACTTTGAGCCTCTGGGCTGGGCTTTTGTCCCCTCCTTCCTCTCCTGCCTCCCCGCGGAGCTCCATGTGGGTCTTCCCCTGCAGTGGGCCCGGAGGGACTTGCGTGGCCGTCTGGGGCATCGGCTGGTGTCTTGGGCTGCACCCAGCTGTGTCCTGAGCATCCTGCTTCCGTCACTCGCCCTTCCAGGGCCACCACGGAGGTGTCTTTGTCCTGTTCATAGGCGAGGAGACAGGGCACAGAGCTCATGCCACATGCCTGGTCGCTCAACGAGGACAGGCCGTGCACAGGTCGAGCCAGCAGTCTGGCCCAGCTTGCCGAGCACCTGCTGTGTGCTGGCCCACCTTTCTGCTTCCCTCCCCCTCTTCATTTCATTCTTTTTCTCTCTCCTTCCCTCCATCCACGTAGTGCTCTCTGAAGTAGACTCACTCTGGTATCAGTCTTGGGATTTTTATCATATCCAAATGCCAATTTTTTTTAAAAAACTGAATTTGAAGAGGTTTTTGTAAAAACCTTACTCTCGGCTTAGTCTCTGTGACAGGATACTCCTCGTTATAAATGCAAAAGTCACACGCTGCCCCCGGTCACCGCCAGGCACTGTAGGGCCACTTGGCCACCTGTGGTTGGGTACG
>PVHX01008605.1:5860-26219 GCA_004024805.1 Geosciurus inauris
AAAAAATGTGACCATTGGCCCAAGGGCACTTTTTCACTGAGCTACATCTCCAGTCCTTTATTTATTTTGAAATATGGTCTCTTGAAGTTGTTTAGCACCTCACTAAGTTGCTGAGTCTGACCTCGAATTTGTGATCCTCCTGCCTCAGCCTCCTGAGTTGCTAGAATTACATAGAATTGCACCACGGCACCTGGCCAAGCTACTGGAATCCTTGATTCTCAAAAGCAATAAAATGAATACACTGGGTTTTAGAAAGCTATTATCTTTTTGGAACACAAAGAAGTACTTTTCCTACCATATACTTCTTTTGTGGTATTTTGAAAATAACACTCTTTCTCCATTCAGAAACATCTTAATATATGACTAGGCAGTGCTGAGTGTTTGACAGAAAGAAAAGAATGGATGAGTGAGATTGTCAACTCCAGGACGACTAGACACAGTCTGGGGGAAGGCTGTGAGATGGATTAGCACGAAAGCAGGCCAAGGAGGATTCTTTCAGGACACCCTGCGTGTGAGAACTAGGAGTCAGCAGAGGGGGAGGGGTCATCTAGAAGCAGCCCAGAGCCACAAAGGGTTCCACCAGTTTCCAACTGCTCGTCCTCCTCAGAATTTTCGCTTCTCTACAACCAGTCTGTGCCTTTAATCGGGGTTATATTATCTTACATTAACACTCTCCACTAAGTCAAGAGCTAGATTCCAATCAACCTTCAAATAACCTTCAAAATCACTTTCATATCCTCAACTGGAAACTGAGGCCCAGAGAGGTGTGAAGACTTGTCAAAGGCCATACAGATAGTTAATGACAGAACTGAGGCTAAAATCTCAGGCTGTCTCACTTCCAGACCCTTCTACCTCCTTGAGGGCCAGGTGCTGGTAAGCTGGTCCCTTCCCTTGGCTTTGGTACAGCCCTTTCCGCATGCAGCAGGCCTTGGAAGAAGCCAAGGCACAACCCAGGAGGCACTTGGCCTCCAGTGGATACCGTATGGGTTGGAAGGACTTGGAGATCTTATATATACATAAAATTACATACATATATATGCATATACATATACATATATATGTGTGTGTGTGTATACATACATATATATACATATATATGATTTATATATTGTCCTACAGAATCCCATCCTGCATCAGAGTTTGGAATAATCTTCAATGAAATGAGATAGTCCAGATAAAGGCCTGAGGAAGAGTTTTCCTTGTGGAGTAGGATGGGCCCTGTTGATGGCCTGGGTGCTAGGAAGTGGCTTCCTGCTGGCCACCTCAGCCCTTAGTTCACATGGAAAGCAGGTAGCTAAGGGACCACTGGCAGATTGAGGCTTTGGGGCTTTCCTTCTCAGTTGTGTGTTTCCATGAAAACAGGAACTGAAGTGCACAAAGCTATTGATATGGCTGTAGTCATGTGTTTGTCAGAGAAAATGCACTATCAGCTGTCACATCTATCTCCTCCCACTACGGATGCGGGGTGGTGAGACAGTGCAGGAGGCAGAAAGGCGAGATGCCCAAGCAGTAAGAAGCAGGGATATGTTGGACTCTGTCTGGCAGGATGGTTGCAGACCAGGCTGCAGGAGCTTTGGCAGGACCAAGCAAGGTGAGGTCGCTGGACAGCCAGCCCCAGATCCCATCAGGCTGCTAGGTGACCAAGCTGTGAAAGAGAAGGGGCTCTAGCAATACCTTCTCTGTTGCCATAGGAAGTCTCTTAGACAAAGTGAAAGCACTCTCAATCTATAATCTCAATATCTGCCTTTGTGAGAGTATTTGGTTCTCAAAAATGCATGGCAAAAAAAAAAAAAAATTCTCCCATTCAGTAAGCATATATTGAGTGCCTCCTGTGTTCCAGGTACTATACCCAATGTGACTTAAACCCTAGAGAGCTTTTCTTTGACAAGATCTGAATTAGGATTACAAACTCCAAGACTTCTATTAAGTATCTTCTAAATCAGGTGAAACCGAAAATTTCAAAACATGCTTAAGAGTAAAAATCAGAATTCCCATTATATGAAAACATTTAACACCCTATAGTTAATGTGCGCCTCTCTCCCAAGTCACCCGTCTGCCAAAGCAGACCACGGGACAAGCTTCTTACCTTGGGGACAGCAAAGACGTCTGCTACCATCAGCTCCATGCAGGTAGTCTTTGGCATAGGCAAGAACAGGAGAGCAAGAGACAGAGTTAGCCTCCAACGGGACAGAGAAATCCTTGATAAGCATCTCCCACTCACACTGGGAAAACTTCCCAGATGTCCCCAGAAGAAAGTGTCAGGGAGAAGTCTTGCTATGCTTCCTGCCTGGCCACCAACCACCCGCTATTAATTTCTCCTATAAACTTTGTCTTTCTTGAGGTCTGGAACTACCCACAGCATCACCAGAACATCTGGAGAGATGGTACCAGATAGGCTACTCACCTTTTTCCCTGAGAGTGTGTTCAAAGTTTTGATGATCTCTTCTAAGGTAACATTGCATCTGTGAGTGAAGTCGCCAGAGCATATTAGAAGACAGAAGAGAGTAGCAATCAGCAGGGGGGCGAGACCCATCAATAGATGTCTTTTGGCAGTGACAATGTGAGAAGATTAGCTTATCAGGGGAGGCTAACAATGCAATTCTGACAAAGATATCTCTATATATAGATTTAAAATTGCTGAAACCAAAGGAAAATGAGTTTACATTGGAAATTTTCGTTACACCAGATTGTCAGTTATTTGAGGCCAATCAGCGCCTCTCTTCCAGGAGAAAAAATGCTTCATAAAAACAGGTAAAATGTTCCTGTGAAATCAGACCAATAGGAAAATGAAACCTTTTTTTAAAATTAACTACAAAGTTTCAGCATAGGAAATTACACCATAATTTGCTCTTTAGATTAATCTTATCAGCTTGGGGTTGCTGCTGGCTTTTTACTTTGCATAGAAGGAAGAGGCCACAGGTGTCCGAATTTGTGCCATCCTCCTGGGGAAAGATCGAGTAATGTCAGGAAAGTTTGACTTGCACAAACTTCTACCTGGCTTCTTCCAGGTATGGGAGGAATCTTGGAAACTCTCCTGTCATGGGAAAGCTGACCTGGGTTCTTCTCTGAGGGGAAGAATAACAGGCCCAGTCCCTCTCCTGTCCTAGCACAAGACCTGCTATTCTTGCAAGTGGAGGTCTTCAGCGAGGGACAAGTAACATCAAGTGGGGCCCAGCTTGAGTCTCACCAGGTCCATTAAGGTCTTTACCAAGAAGGAGGCCCTGGAGCAAGGTTGAAGTCTGTCTATAATGAGGCTTTTTAAGGGAAATTAACACATTCCCAGCTAGTTAGGAAAAGAGACTACAATCTTACTTACCAAGTTACCCATCAGTTCTCTTTGTGAACACCCTGGCACCCACAGGCTATTTTAATCTAATACATGTGGCCCTGGTGAGGTGAACACTGTCAGTCAGCATAAGGACAAAAATTGTGTCTTCATTGCATATCAAAGTATTGTTGTTGTTGTTTTGATTTTTTGTGGCAAGCACTCTACCACTAGGCTACCTCTCCAGCCCTTTTTTATTTTTATTTTGAGACAGGGTCTCACTAAGTTGTTCAGGTGGGCTTCTGAATATTTTTTTTAAATGTGTATATTGTGGAACTGCTAAAGTAAGCTATTTAACATATGCAGTATTTCTTTGTGGTAAGAATACTTAAAATCTACCTAAAGTCCGTGATTTTTTAAAAAATATTTATTTTGTAGTTGTAGGTGGACAGAATATCTTTGTTTTATTTTTATGTGGTGCTGAGGATTGAACCCAGTGCCTCATGCATGCTGGGTGAGCACTCTACCACTGATCCATAACCCCAGCCCTAAAGTCCATGGTTTTTAAGGAAACAATGTATTATTATTAACTATAAGGGGAATTCTGTATGTTTTGACTAATATCTCCCAAGCCTTCCCTCTCCCTCCTCCTGGTGACCACCATCCTACTCTGCGTTTATCAGTTTAACTTCTTAGATTCCACAAGTGAGGGAGATTACATGGTATTTGTCCTGGGCCTGGCATATTTCTCTAAGCGTAACATTCTCCGGGTTCATCCATGATGTCACAGGTGTCCCAGTGGCCTTCTTTATTAAAGTTGAATAGCATTCTGTTGTGCACATACAGCTTTGGAACTTATCACAGTGTCTCAGGCTCTGTGAAGGTGAGACTCTAGAAAATGAGTCAGGAAGGTCTTTAGATCTTGTTCAGGATCCTTCTCTTGGGACTGTGCAGTAACGTTGTCAAACTCAGTGCTGTGACTTCTGACACCATGATTCACAATTAAGGGCACAGCCCTCCACAAGACCACCCTCCCCAAAGATACCAGCTGAAAATTCAGGAATCCCCATCCCACCCTCACTTCTGATCACCTGACTACAAATTTGGGGGTTCCCACTACCCCCTCAGGTTCAATAATATGCTGGAATGACTCAGGGAATCGGGAAAGTGCTATACACAAAGTAACATTTTGTTTCTTTTCCTTTTATTTTCTTTTTGGATTGAACCCAGAGGTCCTCAACCACTGAATCACATCCCCAGCCCTTTTTTTTTGTATTTTATTTAGAGACAGGGTCTCACTGAGTTGCTTAGGTCCTAAGTTGCTGAGGCTGGCTTTGAACCTGCGATCCTCCTACCTCAGCCTCCTGAGCCACTGGGATTACAGGCATGTACCGCTGTGCCTGGCACAATTTCTTTTTCTTTAGAACAAAAATATAAATGAGAACCAGCCCAAAGAGGAGACATGGAGGGAGAGGTCTAGAAAGGTCCCAAACTCGGCTCCCTTTATCTTCTCTCCCATGAAGTCCCAGTGCCTCACTTTCTCAGCACCTCAGTGTGTGACAGAATGCAGAATATTTCCAAACCAGGGATACTCTCCTGAGTGTTGGTGTCCAGAGTTTTTCCTGGAGTTGTGCTATGTAGGCATGATTTTTTTTTTTTTAATTTTTTTTAGTTGTTGATGGATCTTTATTTTATTCATTTATTATTTATATGTGGTGCTGAGGATCGAACCCAGTGCCTCACGCATGCTAGGCAAGCGCTCTATCACTGAGCTACAGCCCCAGCCCCTATGTAGGCATGATTGATTGAACTATTGGTCATTTGGATGAACCCATCCTCCAGGCCCCCTTCACCCACAGAATCCAGGCCAAGACCACAGTCTCTCAGAGGTGTGGCCAGCCTCATCCTGATTCATCTCATTAGCAAAAAGTATCTAGGTGCCCACCGGGAGTCTCTTGACTGGCACAAATGATCAGGTCCCACCATGAATAACAAAGATAGACCAGGAAATCCCATGGATGCAGGGGTTACCTTTTAGGCACTAGTGACAAAGAATAACTGCATTCTTATTCCAAGGGCCGTAGCCATTGCACCAAGAGCCAGACCTCTCTTTGGTTCAGGTGGGTTCTTCACTCCTTAGACAGGGGGAGAGTTTGTGAGAAGAACATGAGGTTTCTTGTAGGACAGGTGGGGACATCAGCTCAGATGAACTCTCATGTGGAGTGAGGTGGAGCACAGGCTCAGTGTGAGCAAGAGAAAGCTTGTTCAGAGCATCGTCACAATGGAGGAGTCCTGCTAAATAATTTAGGCTCTTAAGGAAAGGCCGGGCAGCAGAGCGGCAGCCGGAGGCAGTCTGAGTTCTGGATCGTCTGAGAGGCAGTGGGAGGTGAGTCAGAAAAGGAATATAATGTGGGAGCCTTGAGCTCAGAAGCAGAATACTGATTGTTCTGTTTGTTTCAACGGTTTTAATGAGGCAAGAGAAAAAAAAGGATGAACTTTGGAAAGTGACCAGAAGTTTCCCTCAAAGGGTAGAGGAAGAAGGTGGCTGTCCTGTCCCACAGTGACAGCACCTGTGAGCACCTGGCTGGCCAGGCAGAGGTTGGGAAGACAGGTGTCTGCACTGTCCTAGAGAACAGAGCAGTGCCATCACCACAAAGGAACTGCCAAGCCAGCAGGAGTTGTGGTCAGTGACTGGCGGGCAGCGGGACATTGAAGTTTAGGAGGGAAGCTGAAGCCACTCAGACAAGCTGAGAGCCAGCACTGGCCCCTCCCTGGCCAAAGAACTTTCCTTTTGGACCTTGAAACAGCAGTTACAAGCACTGAGTGGTGGAGTCCAGAAAACAAGTCCCTTGTTATCTGTGATGTGGGCAGATTACTAACTTTGGGTCTCCATTTCCTCACGGATGATGTAGCTCTTCCTCTTGGATTCCTCTGAGGAGTGAAGGAAAGATTAGCACTTGGCACATGTCACTCTTTAAAGGGTGGCTGTTCCCTGAGGCTGCCCAGGCTCACATGGCTAAGAGAGGGGACTCAGCCCCAGAGCCCATTAGGCCTGTCTGCGCTGTGTCCTCCCAAGTGACCTCGGGCATGCCCTCAGCCCTTCTGTACGGTGGGGGTACAGCTGTACCTGGCTCTTGAGGTTGTTCTGAGGAATAAATAAGTTAAAAGTTAAAGTGCTTAGAAAAGTGCCCACACATGTGAGCGCTCCGGGAGTGGCAAGATGGTTATCATTAGTCCTGTGTTTGTTAGTCCGATGGTTTAGCAAACGCGAGCCTGGAGGGGGCGATGGAGCCTGCCTGATGCTGCCTGCACTGTCCCTCCCAGGTGTCTTCTTGTTAGCCTGTGGATCCTTGTCCTTGTTTCTGGTGAGTTATAATTGTTACTTTGCAGCCCTCAGACTTTTGTACCTGGATTCCTGGCAGGAAATAGACACTGCCACGGGTGCTTCAGTCAGAAAAGGACTTAAGGCAGGAGCTTATAACTGTGTTGGGAGGGAAAGGAACAGCCTGGGATCTGGGTTCTAAAGGCTGACCCACAGGGGACACCTGCCTCTGAGGCTGTGGTCATTGGCAACCCACCCTGCAGGGCATCAATGCGAGGATGCTGCCCCAACAGCCCCCCACCACCTACAAATCTGCTCCAGGAGAAAAATCTCATCTCTCCACATCCCAAAGGAAAAAGAAGATGGTGGTGACCTCTCCTCCTGCTGTCCACAGTTCATTGGAGAAGCCAGTTTACATCTAGACCCTCACTTCAGGGAAGTCTGAGAAATGCCACCGCGCACATTCAAGTTTGCAGTATTGGAAGGCACCCTTGAAGGGGAGAGGAACCAAGCAAGGCAGCTGTTTCCCTGCACCTGGCTGGCTCAGACTCGCCTGGCCAGCCACCCCCACGACCCCTGCTCAACCTGTGCCCTATGACTCTCACCTTCCTTCCTCTTCCCTTCCTTGGGTGGCAAAAGCCCTGTCCAGTTCCTGTCCAGCTTATTGAAGAAATGATAATATTGACGAAATGATAATTCTCTGCATGAATGATGTTTAAGCAGAGATTGGAAGAAATGTGTTTGTGCTAGGAGTAGAGGGCTGGCAGGGTGGGGACTAGTGCCATGGCCGAGTCATCCCTGGACAGAGGAGCTGATATGGCAAGGTTGGAAAAAGTGCTGTGGGAAAGAAAACTATGGATTTGTCACTCAGCAGCTATATAGTGTCTTAAGACCTGGGATTGAGGGCACCCAGCTAGTTCTGACCTTGGAAAAGCTATCCCATACAGGCATCTCTGTAAAATTGGACTACAAGACAGGTACAGCAGCACACACCTTTAATCCCAGCAGTTTGGGGGTGGGAGGGGCTAAGGCAGAAGGATTGTAAGTTCAAAGCCAGCCTCAGTAACTTAGTGAGGCCCTAAGCAACTCAGTGAGACCCTATCTCTATATAAAATATTAAAAAGGGCTGGAGATGTGGCTCAGTGGTTAAGCATCCCTTGGTACCGAATTCCAGGTACCAAAACAACAAAAAACAATAAAATCCTGGCCTATTAATAGGGGTGTGGGGAGACTGTGTGAGGCAATACACAGAAAGTATGTTCATGGTGCCTGGCACATAGTAAGCCCTCAAAAAAGCCAGCTGTCAATCAAAGCAGCAGCAGCAGCAGTAGCAGTAACATTTGGAATTGGCTGAATTGGGGGTGAGGAAGAGTGGTAAATCATGGGGCCCTAGGTTCTTGGCTTGGGGAGGTGCCCTTCACAAAGATGGTGGTTTAGGAGGGCCCTTCACAAAGATGGTGGGTTGGAATGGCAAATTGATGGGTGGCCACAGCTCTGCGCATGGAGGAAAGTCTATAGATAGACTTAGTCTGTAGACTAAGCCACAGGGGGGAAATGTATTGACAGTGGTCAAGGGAAGAGACAGGACAAGAAATGACCTAAGGCACGCCAGAAACACTGGGAGAAGAGGGGGCAGGTGGCCTGAAAAGAAGCCCTGGTCAGAGCAGGCTCAGAACCCAGACATGAGAGTCTCAGGAAGGAGAAGTAAGTGGTCAGCACATAAGATGGTCCTCATAGATGAGGCGAGATAAGGGCGCAAGTCTGCTGGCTGGATAAAGTGATGAACTGATTAAGTGGTGACATCACTGAGATGGTTTCCGAGTGCAATGGGAACAAATACAGACTGGAGGAGCCTGTGGTGTGTGAAAGGACAGACTTTGCTGGGATACAGGCTGCAAGGGGGATGGAGACCCAGTTGATAGTTGCATTTTGATGGAATCTTCTGGAGCACAAGCCTCTCCAGCTCAGCAAATGGCAACTCCATCCTTCAAGTTGCTCCTAAGAATCTCATACACCCACATCCAACCACCCCACAGCCTTTGCATGGTGTTCAGACTTAATGATATGATGTTGTTGGGGGGATATGAGGTGTAGAGATGAGACTAAATTGGCCATCAGTCACTAACTGATGAGATTGGACACTGGATACCAGGAAGTTACTTTTGTAAATGTTTAAACTTTTCTCCTCCCTCCCTCCCTCCTTCCTTCCTTCCTTCCTTCCTTCCTTCCTTCCTTCCTTCCTTCCTTCCTTCCTTCCTTCCTTCCTTTCTTCCTTGCTTCCTTCCTTCCCCAGGGATTGAACCCAGAGGAACTTAACCACTAACTCACGTCCTCAGCCCTTTATATTTTTTGAGGCAGGTTTTTGCTAAATTCCTCACTAAGTTGCTGAAACTGGCTTCACACTTGTGATGCTCCTGCCTCAGCCTCCCAAGTTGCTGGGATTCCAAGAGTGTGCCACCATGCATAGCTTAAATGTTTGAACTTTTGTATAATAAAAGACTTTAATGCCTTTATGGAGCTGGGAGTGTAGCTCAGTGAGAGTGTGCTCCCCTAGCATGGGCCAGGCCCTGGGTTCAATCCCCAGTACCTCAAAAAGCAAAACAGCAATGATAACAAAAACTTCTATGCTAGCAAATTTATATGTATTTAATATCTATTAATATGTCGTGTACACCTTTGTATATATTTAGATCCATAATTCACATATGTATGTAAATATGTGTTAATACTTATATTAATCCATGCACACGTATCACACACTCCCACACATACACCTCTCCAGAATGTGCCCACCCTCTCACCCCTCCCCTGCCATGTCCACCATCATTTCCTGCCTGGATTTCTTTGGGGGCCTCATGGAGACCACCTTCCTTGCTTCTCACAGTAGCCAGAATGGTTCTGTTAAAACCTGAATCTGAGAGCCTCCCAGGCGAGGAGGCCTGGCGTGTCTCCTGGCCCTTGTTGGCCGCCTGCCTGGGCTACAGCCACGTGGCGGAAAGGGGCGCCATTTGCAGAGCCCTCTCTCTAGATACTTTTTACCCCATAGGTGACTGGCTCTCTCCCTGCATCGCTCCCTCCCTCTGGGCCTCTGTTCTCGTCCCATCTTGTGGGGGAGGACCCCCTGGACTGCCCTGGCTGCCCCTGGAGCACACTTGGGCCACCTGACACACCCAGTGCTTCTTTATGTATTCTGTCTCCCACTGGAAGTAACCTTGCTTTGTGTATCGTGGATCCCAGTGCCTAAAATGGTGTCTGACACCTAGCAAGGCTTCAATAAGTTCTTGTTGAATAAATGAGTAGGTAGAGCTCCAATTTACAGAGGGGCAACTGTAGCATGGCCCAAGAGACAACAGCAAAAGTCAGGGACTTGAAGCTAGGGCTGGTTTTACTTAAGAGTCCCTGCCACAAGCCCTGGGCTGCACGTTCTACCCTCATCCTTGAAAGGGCAGGGGAAGGAACTCTGAGCACAGATGCAGGGAGGACCCTGCTCAAGGACACAGGGAATGGGGAGGAGGGAGCTAAGGTGAGCAGGGCTGGACTCTGACTTCAGCGAGCACGTGGACACACAGTTGTGCAGGCTGCCGTCCTCTCTGTTCTTTGAGAAGCGGGTGGAAATCTTTCTCCCAAGAAGTGGCATCTGCTGAGGAGTCAGCAGGAATCTTCTGTCTGTCCCAGGGTCACCCTCAGAGCTGGACTGGTCACCTGCCCTTTCCCATCTCATTCCCATCAACTCCTCTGACTCAGCCTGGCAGGCCAGGGCCAGGTGAAGATCCCCAAGAATAGAGTACCCTCCTCTCTGTAGGTCAACGAAGGATATGGCTGACCCAAGAGACCCAGCCCAGGTAGGAGGGGTGGGCCCCTGGCCAGGCCGTAGGTGCTGCCTCTCAGGCCCTTGCAGGTCCCCAGCCTCTTTCCTGGGAGAGTCAAGGGTCAGGAGAATCTTGCTGGGCCCTTCACCTGCCCTGGTCCTAATCAGCTCCTCCAGGGATCAGATACAAATTTTAATTTAATTTAAATTTAAAGAAATTTAAATTTCTTTGTCCCCCATTGGCAAATAAATGAATGTTCATTATAGAACATATGAGAACCAGAGAGTAGAAAAAAGAAGAGTAAATAAATGAGAAATTGCTTTTCCTGGTGTGAAGTCGCTTTGGGTCCTCTAGTGTAGGCCTGGGGGTGGGCAAGGGGGCATAGATCTTCCGGTCTGGGTGGCCAACAGGTCAGAGGGGCTGCCATGGCTGACTTGGGCCTGCCTCCCCACGTGGGTTTCAGGAAAAGCCGTGCGTCCCCCGCAGTCTTGTCCATAGTGATACAGAAGGCAAGCTGACAAGAGTTGCTATATTTAATTTTGGTGTCTGCGTCACCTCTGACCACACAGCAGCCCAGGCAGTGCACGGGCTGGAGGCGTTTCTGAGCGACACTGTGAGAGAACCACTTTCCACAAGAGAAGGCACCGTGGAAGGGAAGGGAGAGAGAGCAACAGAAAGTGAGGTCGTAAGTAGAAAATTGCTTCTGGGATTTCAAATGGCTTCGTCATGGGGCCCTCCCTGGCTGCTGAGAAATCAGTTGATCTGGGAAAGTTCGTTGTAAACCATGCGCCCTGTCGCTTTTGGGTGGAGCTGAGAAATGAATGAAGATAATGAGGCCTCATGACTTTTATTTTTCAGGGTAAGAGAGGGCATTGTGTGGGAGGCCGACCGTGGACATAGCCCTTGTCCTGGCCAGCCTGGATCTCTGGGGGCTCAACATGGCCAGTGTGTCCAGGCCAGGTTCGCCTCCTAGAGCACGTTCAGCCTCCACTGCTGGCCTTCCCAGAAGGGAGCTGGGCTGAGGGAGGAGTAGTGTTTGGGTTTGTTACAACTGACCAGCTCACGGACTGAAGAGATTGAGCAGAAGATACCTCCCCGTTGGCCATAATGAAAAAGTGATAAGCTGATGGACTGATAACTCAGCCTTCAGGCTGCTCCTCTGCCACAGAACACAGACGCTTGCCTGGTCCCCTAGTCCTGCTCCTCCTCATCCTGAGCCTTCAGGGGCTGGCCTCAGAGAAACCCCTGAGGTGCAGTGTTTTCTGACACCTCATCTGAGCAGCACACAGAGGCGTGTTTCACAGGAAACTCTGGCTGTGTCTCGCTTCTCGCTTGAGCCCTGGCCCCTCTTCTAGTGAAACCTCTCGGCCTGGGGTTCCAGGTGGTACCAAGGGGCTCCCCACCCTGGGCCCCCGACTGGCATCTGCCTCCCACTCACAACTACCCTTATCTCTTCTCAACCCCTTCCCTCCGGGCCCTGTTAAGGATTTGCCCTGTGTATGGAAGCAACCAGGCCACATGGCTGAAAATTCCAAGCAAACACCCCAGGGGCCGGTCCCCAGGCAGCGATGCTCCCAGCTACTGTGGCTGACACCTACCTTTTTTCTGTTCTCTTTCTCATTCCTGACTGGGCCACCTCCCTATTGTCACCAGCAGCAGCTTGGTTCTGTGTGTCTGAAAGGCATCCCTCATCCCTGGAAGGCCCTGTGCCTGCTCTAGCACACTGCACACCACTGGGGACCACAGGTCCCCCTGTCTGGAGGACAAGTCTCCTGCGACCGGCAGGAGCTGTGCAGGGCTGAGGATGTGGCAAGCTGTGGACCCCTAGTGGCAGGGCCTGGCACAGCCCATCTGCTCTGTGCACCAGGCCCGAGGACCGCCTGAATGGGTGGCTTGGAATGCATCCTGGGAAATATCCCGAGGGACCCAAATGCCAGTGTTTGTTCTTGAGGGATTCCCATGAAATTTCACTGGAAGAGTCTCCATTTTCTTTTTGAACAGACAGGCCAACCCCTCAGTCATGGAGAGGGGTGGAAAAGATACAGTTCGAAAATCATGCTACTGGAGAATGAATGGATCATTAAGTTCTGTTTAAGAGAAAAAAAAAAACATTACTTTTCCATAAATATCTTTGGTCTAGAAGTCCTGGACTCTGGGTGAAGAGGGATGCTAAGAGCCTGGCTTACTCCCTCCACTGTTCCGTGCTTTCCAGCCTCTTCCGCCTCACAGGAAGCAGCAAAGCCTCACCTCCAGAGGGCAGGGAGGCCTCCCAAGGGAGAACAGCCTCCCCAGACCCTCCATTTTAAAGAGTTCTCTGTGGTGCCAAACTTCGGACCACGCGCTGTCTTGTCCTCAGCAGCCCAAGTGGCTTATGCCACATGGGCCCACAGGTGGTCCTCAGCAAGTGTGGCGGGACATAGGTCCTGCAACCTAAGAAAGCCTCGGAGAGTCAGTCCCATCCCTTGTGGGCACAGCCCGTGTCCCCTCCCTAGGCCTTCTCTCCCCCTGGCTGAGCATCTCCAGCCCAGTTCCGGCTCCTTCTTCCCTCTCCTCTCCTGCAGCAGTGAGATGAGGAAGTGGAAGGCTGGTTCCTGAGTACACAGCTGCGGCCATCATTCCCCTGCCAAGACCCTGCCGGGAGGCACATGACCCTAGAGTACCTGCCTGACAGTGTGACTGCCCTGGTCACCCTCCACCCGCTGCAAAGCATCTTGTCCTCTGGAGCCACCCTCTACACTGGGCATCTCCTAGGGAGGCTGATGAACAAAGATTTGGCTGTGGCCTGTTGCTTCCAGACTCCAGGGATGCTGTGCCCACAGGAGAATAAAACAGACCTGCTCTGAGGAGTGGGGTAGCTGGGGCCCTAGGACTCATTCTGGCCTGCCATGGTCCAGAGGCTGCGAGTCGATGCCTCTTTGTTCACAGAGTGGGTGGTGAGCACTTCCTACTGAGAGGTGTCCAGACATGGAATGGGCTGTCCCAGGAAGCAGACAGTGAATTCTCATGTCATCCCACAGGGTGACATGAGAGTGTGTGGGTGGTGCCAGACACAGCTGGACATGCTAGGAGTAGTGGTAATGATCTCATCACTGAGGTCTCCTCCCATTCCACACGCCCTCCTTGAACCTTGACATGTTGCCCCAGCTTCCTCTCCTCACTATAGGCAGTCCCCACCCCCAAGACCATATGCCCCCAGTCCCAAGGGTTTGCTTACTCTTTCTAGCTCACTCCCCCTTCCTCCAACCAGCCTGCCTCTCACAGAGCTCCTTGGAGTTCTGTAACCAGACAGGTGTCCCCAGAGGCCAAAATAAAAGGCAAACATCACCAGGCTTATCTGTCACCATCTTTATTTCTGGCTTCCAGTTTGACACAATGAAACAGCTTGTTCAGTGATCCCCTCTCCCAACCCACACACGGCCTTCAGTGTTGTAGGCCGCATTTCCATATATTATTAACTCTTTGCTAACATATTTAATACTTAATTTTAAATACAAGGACAAAATAATAAATTACTCCTTGGCTCCAGAGCCCCAGTGAGGTAGCAGGATTGTATGCACAGTACTTGTTACTAGGGACCCCACCAATGCCCACTGCTTTACGCTAGAGCCCCAAGTCATAGGTGCTTAGGCGGCAAAAGGCTCCCCCACCCCAACACTAACAGACACTCACTTAAATAACACACAATAATAAATAAGACTAAGAAGAAACGTGCCTGAGCCACTCTCTGCCTCAGTCACCCTGTGTGAAGCAGGTCCCTCTGCCACTGCATATTTGGAAAGAACAGCACCCACTGTAATGCTATAGTTTGCTCCAGGGAGGGGTCCAGGTACAGGGCAGTGTCTTCCCTCCTGGTTCCATGAGCTCAGAGCCCTGGATAGACCACTAAGCTGAGCCCTGGGCACTCAGGAAAGTATCGGCATGGCTGAAGGCAGGTGGCACAGGCTGAGGTCTAAACTAAGGCAATCTTTCCCCTCCCTACCCTCCTCCCCATGTCCCCCCAGTTTCTGGCATTGGTAAGAAAACGAATCTGCAACTTAAATAATCAGGGCCTGTCTCTGCATATCTCATGCTTCAGGGGAGTTTTCCTTGGCGAAAAAGACTCTGCAAATGTCTGAGCAGTTTCTTCACAAACTGGCCCACTTCAATTTTGGTGTCTGGGCTGGGCATGGTGGAAGTCTGCAGCAGGACAAAGAAGTCAGGGCATTAGTGGATGTCATGGGCAAGGACAACCCAGGGGCTTTCCAGGGATTGTCTCGTATAATCTTCACAAAAGTCCCCCAAGGTGGGTACTGTCATTACTCAGACTTCACAGAAGTGGAAACTGAGGCTCAAGCAGGAGTCAGGAGCCCTTGAGCTCAAGGACTGTAAATCCCAAAGGCCATGTTCCTATTGCCACAGTGGAACCCACTCCTGCGTGGACACACATGTCAGGTGCTCATCCTTGTTCCCCTGGAGCTCTTTAGGACCCAGGAGTGGGTTGGGAGGGGGCCTCAGGGGGTGAGATGTTGCGGGGAGCCTTACCCCAGCAGTGGGCTTGCGTGCACAGAGGCCACTCAGCATCCTCTGGGTCTTCTGGATGGCACTGCAGTTGAAGACGTTGATCAGGGACTCCAGAGCTGCACAGTACTGTGGGGAGAAGACCACAGTCAGGCCCCGCGGTGGGAGCGTGGTGTGTTTACAGGAAGAGAGGCCAAGAGCCTGGCAGAGGTGGGTCTGGGTTGGGGGGAAGGGCCCCGGTGGTAAGGGAGAGAGGGTAGCTCTTGAGGCTCATTGGGAAAGCCCCAGCGTGTGAACGGGGCTCAGAGAAGACAATCCCAAGGCCTACAGCTGTCACTTCCCCACGAGTAGCCAAAGGTCCTTACCCCACCAGCTGTCAGGTTGATGCTCCACACCATGCTGCCATTGCAGAGGGGAGCCTGAGGGAGCAAAGTGATGGTGAGCAGATGGTTGGTAGAGCCCCCGCCAGCCCAGGCCAGCTCCCCATTGGCACCCCTGGTATGGCTCAGTCAGGCCTGGCAACCCCTCAGCACTCTTGAGCTTCATTTCCTGCCCTGCATAAGGGGCTGGGGAGCCATTATAGAGGGTCCCGGAGCTGAGAGAGAAAACTGGTAAGAGATAAGCTTTATTCAAGGCTCACCACACCTAGGGTAAGGAACCTGAGGAGAAGGGCCTTAGCCAGGTTCGGTGAGGGAGGCAGTGGCCCAGTCTGCTGCTGATCAGGACAATTCAGAGGGAGGCAGTGGGGTCTGCGGTAGGGGCACTACAGTTAGGAACCCTCTGGCGTCAATCAGGCCTGGTTTGAACTTGGCCTCTGTCAAATAATCTTAGCAAAATGGGGTCATGGCGCCTGTCTCTGGAGCTGTGGGCAGCATTATGACATATTAAGTAGCCAGCACTGGGCCTGGGTGTGAGCTGATGCCCATGGGAACAGGGGCCCACTCTACGATGAGTCTTCCCACAGAGTGGGCTTCACTAATCACTGACAATGATGGTTGGATTACTATGTTCAAAACCTAGTTGGCAAATTCCAAACAGTTCTAGGAAGGTCCTGACCCTTCTCTGCTAACAACTGGCTGAGTAGGAGCTGGCAGTGGTAGGGCCAGACAAGGGGAGCAGCTGGTCTCTAGGGGCTCTGCTGAAACTCTTCATAGGTCCATATTGCTGCACTCTCCCCACCTCTCACGGCCAGGCCTGGCCCCTAGTCCACGGGGCTTTTCCTCACCCACAGGCATATAGATCCAGGCCCAACCTGCTCATGACCTCTTCCTGATTGGTGCCCATCCGGCCCCTCAGAGCCCTGCCTGGCCAGCCCATACTCACCTTCTGGTCCTGCGTGATGTTGACCAGCTCCTCAATGAGCTCCTTGAGGGCTGTGGGTGGAAGCACCGGGCCTGGGGCAGCAAGGCCACTAAGGCAGGCAAGGGTGAGGAACACAGTCAACCAGAGCGCCATGAGACCCAGAGCCAGCACAGAACAGAGGAACAGATGTGTCATGTGCTGGCCAAAGCTGAGCGGCTTGTGGCCTTTGCTTCTTGTGGCGGCTTTTTATAGGCCCAAATGGTGACGCTTCATACCCTGGCCTCCGCTTTGTCGGGCACTATCTAGAAACCACATCTTTACTCATCTTGATTTTAGTTTGTGGAAAATCCAGCATCGAATAAAGGAAAGAGCTTGATTTCTAGCGGATTTATTGAGAAGGATCTGGTACAGAGTTTCTAAGGTTGGAATGACCCTGAGGGTGCCTGGCATCAGCACCACAGCAGTTCCACCTGGTGACCATCCTGAGCTCCTGGACAGCCAACCCAATTCTGAACTCCTGTCCTAAGACACCTCTGGCTCACCAGAAGTGTTGGGCAGTCCAAGTGGCACTATATCTGTGCCAGGTCTATACGCCGTGGGAATTTGGGACTTGTATTTTTTTCTTAAACTACCAAAGTAATGCTTGATTTTAAATACAAAATTCAACCAGGACAAAAGGAGAGACTGAAGTTCAGTTTTTCTGTCCCATGTGATTCCTCCTTGGCTCCACTGTGGGAAGGATTCAAAAAGGTCAGACTCCCAGGTCTTTACTGAAAGAGCCAACCAGACTTAAGGTCCTCTTGGGACTTTTAATTTTTAAAGATGTTTTGATAGTATCTCTGGGTATGAGCAGCCTGGACTCTGGGGCTCACCATGGACTTCAGTCAGAGCCATCCTGTTAGAACACCCTTAGTGCCCCAGCTGCAGCCCAGGTCCAAGTGTGTAACTGTTCCTAGAGCCAAATGAGACTGGTTAGGGGTGGCGGTGCCACTTTCTCCCACCAGTCTCTGTAGGAGCAGCCCCTGCCTTCGAGGGCCTCATGTTTCCCTTGTGCAGAATAAGTGCTGTGGCGGGCAGCTCCTGGGCCTGTCCCCTGCAAGCGGCACCCCTGCAGGGACGCTGGCCTGTAGCCTTTTTCCTGCTCTTCCCTCATTTCCCTAGAATTCCTCCAGAAACCCCCACAGCAGAGGCTACAGCATTTGCTTATTGAATGCTGACGTAAAGATCACTTCCTCTCCTAGGCCAGCACCTGCCACTCCAGGTCCCCTCTTGGCCTGCTTAGGCTCCCTTGGTCCCCTCCTCAGTGGGGCTCAACTTCACAAAGGTCTTCCCAGGGATGCCAGAACCTTCACTTTTGCAGAAGCCTCCCAGCCTTGCTTTGCTCTCTTTTCGCTGGGAACACAATTCCTAGGCTTCGGCCCACACTCGAAGCTTTGCAGCCCAACTACACCTGGGAGCCCGCCCCTGCCCAGAGAGGCCTCTCAGTGCCTGGCGTCATTTTCCACATCTGTAGTATAAGACCAGTGGCATCTCCCATGGGGTCTCCGTGGTGGGGGAAGGATTGGGGAATCACCTTGGGCTGTGCAAGTCCCCAGAGCCCCGCGCATGAGTCAACGTGCCCCTACCGCTCCTGACCAGCAGAAGGCATGAGGACAGGGGTGGGCAGGCGCGCCCCCGCGCGTGGGAGCAGGCGCGCTGGCGCGGCGATGGCCCGCGGAGATAGGGGAGCGACCTTATGTAACGCGAGATGGGGCCGATAAGCGGGATCCGCGCGGCAAGGCCCTCCCCCGCGGCCTCCGGAGGTGGCCGGTACGAGAAGGAGGTCTGAGGGCGCAGAGCAGCCTCTCCGGGAAGGGAGGGGGAGGCAAAGGTGGAAGTGAGCGGTCCAGCACCCTGCCCATCGCGCCCAACGATGCCCAGAGCGCGGTGCGCACAGGCCAGGGAGCGCTCGGGCTGCAGCGCCTGACTGGGCTGGGCCGAGACCCACCCTCCTCCCGCCCTGCCCCGGGGGGCGTCGTGCAGAGGTGGCTTTCGGGGCCAAGGAGCCACAGCCACGCTTAGAGGAGCACCCAGGCTCCCTGCATCGAGTAGTCTTGTGTTGCGTGTTTCTTGATTGTCAGCGTGGTCTGTTCACCTGTCACTCCCCAAGCGATTGGAAAGAACCCAAACTCTAAGTACTTGACAAACCTGGCATGCATCTAACCTGAGAGCCTGGCGTGGGCCGCCCACTCCTGCTCTTAACAGTTGTGAACCCGTGGGGTCCGCAGCCTACTTGCCTGGTTCTTGTTCTGGGGTGCTGGGAGTGAGAGTCTTTCCCCGAGGTCAGATCGCCCTGCGCAGTCAGGAAAGATGGGAGTGTCTTTATCAATTTTCCTGCTCTTTGGGGGTCTCCGTTACAAAGAAGATTCAGAGTTGGGAGAAGTAAGGGTTGGGCGAGTTGTTTTAGTATGTAAAACTACTCGTTAGACTTTTAGGAGAATTACACTTGCAAGTAATTTATACAATGAAATAATCCATAAAGGTTGAACACGAAAACCGCCAATGCTGGGTAACAGTGCTCCATGGGTCTCTTGCATTTCTGCTTGTCTGGCGGAATGAGGCACTGACTGCCCCACGTTGTCTCTTTTTCTTTTTCCTTTTTGCAGTACTGAGTACTGGGGGTTGAACCCTGGGCCTCCCAAGCTAGGCAAGTGCTTTCCTACTGAGCTACATCCCCAGCCCTCCTCTTATTCTTTTAAAGAATGTTTGTATAGCAAATAACCTTGGGAGAGATACAATCTTCCTTCAGAGCAAAAGACAGGCACACCTTCTGCTCCTTATAAAAAGTTCAGGTTCCCTAACCTAAGACTTCCTCCCCTATAAGACAACCCACTGAGTGCACAGGTGCCCTCTGGTCCTCTCTGCACCACCCTGTGAGAATTGGGGTTCTAGGAACAAAAACGTTGATGTTCTACTGCTTCTGTGCATAATAAATGTCTTTGTTTCTGAGCCAAGAACCCTGTGTCTACTGCTAGCATCTATGAAACTGTGACATGATGACTTGATAGCTTGTAAATAGGGAAAAATCTCAGATCCTTCCGTTTTTGACAAGTTGTTCTGGTTTTTACCTCCTTCCCCTTTTCTAAGTTAAATGTGTTGCTATTTCTTGATTTTCAGGTGTAGGCATAGTTGTCTAGGAAAAATGTTTCTTCTTCCCTCCTTCCATGCTTCCTTTTCCTCTTGCTACCAATGTAGGATCATAATTTGGGTCAGTCAAAAGCCTTGTTTATGTTTAAATAATTATTCTAATATATTCACAGAACAAAAGTGGTTAATTATGATCACTTTTATTTTCCCTGAAACCATTTCCCCTCTGGAGTTTTGTTTTCTCATTTGTTTTCTATGTTCTCAGTGATTTAACCCTATATTCTTGGTCACTTATATGAATTCCTCTCAAGAGATTTGGTTAAATTAGGTGTTCTCACAGTTTTATCTTCCAGAGACAATTTTGTTTCAACCCCACCCCCACCCCTACTAAGGATTGAACCCAGGGTCTCCAACATGCAAGGCAAGTGATCTGAGCTATACCCCCCAGTCTTTTTTCATTTTTTATGAGACTGTCTCATTAAATTGCCCCTTGAATGTTTGATCCTCCTGCTTTAGCCTTGATAGAAGCTGGAATTATAGGTGTATGCCATAGCACCTGGCTCTTCTTGAGTCTAAATCTTTTCTTGCCCTTTCTCTGGCGATGTGTAGGAATTTTCTTGGTTCTCATGCTCCAAATGTCACAGTGATGTGCTTTGGAGTAGTTCTGTTTTCATGTTGTGTAATTACAGACATACAGAGGGCCCCTTCAAACAGAAAGTGTGACATTAAGTGTAGGCAACTTTTCTTTCTTAAAACAAAAAAAAAAACTTGGCTATTTAATTTTACTTCTTATTTGTGGTATTCCACATGACACGAAAATCAAAACTATGTGTATTTTAGTGGCGCATCTCTATTCCCCTTTACAAATGACTACTTTTACTGTGCTTTTGTGTAACTTATTGGGGTTTATGTAATTACAAGCAACTTATTTTGTCTGTATATGTGAGGTGACATTTTGCACCTTGCTTTTTCCTACTTTTGTAAGAAGTTAGTTTTGTATCCACAGTTATAGAACTTGGGACATTTTATGACTTTTTC
>PVHX01008605.1:26319-75147 GCA_004024805.1 Geosciurus inauris
TTTTTTTGGTACTGGGGATTGAACTCAGGGGCACTCGACCACTGAGCCACATCCCCAGCCCTATTTTGTGTTTTATGTAGAGACAGGGTCTCACTGAGTTGCTAAGCGCCTCGCTGTTGCTGAGGCTGGCTTTGAACTTGCGATTCTCCTGTCTCAGCCTCCCAAAGCGCTGGGATTACAGGCTTGAGCCACCGCGCCCGGCTCCAAGGGTATTTTATTCTTATCTGAACTTGTGTGTGTCCTCATAGCACCTGACATTCTTGTTTAATGGGGTATCTTCTCTTAGCAAGGTAAGAATTTTACTGGTAGTTGGTTTTGTTTCCTTCTTCATACATATAATCTTTATTTGCTCCAAATTCTGCCCTCCAACACACACACATGCTACGCAAGCAAGTGCTGTGCCACTGAGCCACACCTGTAGCCCTTTTCTGTCTTTTCTCTTTTCATGTTATAGGCTTTTATTCAGTGTTAGGTGACCCTGTATTGTCTGTTCACATGAAAACAGATACGGAGCCCAGAGGACAAGGGTGTGGATGTGGTTGGGAAGTGTTCACTCCAGGGCCACTGGCCGTTTGTTTCTTTGGCAGACTTGACCTACCAGTTTCTTAAGTCATTTTTTTTCTGCAGAAAGTAGCTTCCCTAGCAAAGATTCTAACTCTGCCTGCTGTCAGCACTCTTGGCAGCCATGGATGGGTGGGGGTGGGCTGAGGGTCCCCACATCTGTTAATCGTTAACTTGGTGCCCCAATCTGAGCAGTCAGGCTGCTGTCAGGTGTGCCTCCTATTTCTTGGTCCACATACCAGGAAAGGATTCTGTCTGCTGGAGGGGGCTCACCTGACTTTGAGTACTTGACTTTGTATTTTGTTGCAAAACTGGAACCATTCATTGTATAACTTTTTCTTTTTTCTCTAATGTCAGTATTCTGCATTTTAAAAAGATTTTGCAAATATGTTCTTGTGTAAAATGCAGAGACACAAACGAATAAAAAGCCCTTATAATCCCAGCACCCAAAGATAATAATCACTGTAGTATTTTAGTAGCTGTCCTTTTAGTATTCTAGTAGATGCATGTGTGTAGAACAAGTACTGTGTTCCTGAAATAAAAGTGAAACCTTTGCCTTTGAAAATATCTAGTGAAGGTGGAGCACACCTGTAATCCCAGAAACTTTGGAGGCTGAGGCAGGAGGATGGTAAAGTCGAGACCAGCCTGGGCAATTTAGCAAGATCCTGCATAACCCCTGTGGGGTGAAGACTGGGGATGGAGCTCAGTGGAACAATTTAGTCTGGTATGGAAGATATATTTGAAACAGATAATTGCAAGAAATTTTTACAACAATTACAAGTTCATTTATTTATTAAATAAATGTTTATTGTGTACTTACTGTATGCTGGGCATCCAATAACACAGCATAGTTCTTGCCCTCTTGGAGATGTATTATAGTGGGTGGAGACAGACAATCTAGCTGAACAAATGAATGAGTAACTGTATAGTATGGCAGATGGTGAGAAGTGCGAGGAAGAACAGGAGGAAGATGGGGACAGGTATGCTAGAGAGTGCTGTTGTGTAGGGATGGTGAGGAAAGGTCTTACTGGGAAGCTGCTGTTTGAGTAGAGGGACCTTGAGGATGAGAGGAAGCAACTATGCAGATATTTGGGAGAAGTTTCCAAGCAGAAAGCATGAGCAAGTGCGAAGGCCCTTGTGTTAGTCATTTTGTACTACTATAACACAATATCTGAGATTAGTGATTTATAAAAAGACATAAACTTAATTCTCACAGTTCTGGAGGTTGAGAAGCCCAGGGCAAGGCACCAGAAGATTCAGTGTCTGGTGAGCGCTTTCTGCTTCCAAGATGGTGTCTTGCTTCTTTTGTCAATGGCAGAAGGGCAAAGGGGTAGACTCTTCCTTCAAGCCCATTTATAAGGGCACTAATCCCATCTGTGCAGTAGAATCCTCATGGCCTGATCAGATCACCTCCCAAGTGCTCTACCTCTTAACACCATCACCTGGGGGTTACATCTCAACATAAGAGTTTTGGAGGGACACATGCTTTCAGACTATAGCAGCCCTGGAGTAGGAAGATGTATACTTGCTAAGGATTAGCAAGGAAGCTGCTGTAGGGAGTGGGGGGGGGGGTCCAGTGTGCCCAGAGCACAGTCTTAAACCATTGTGTGAACTGGGGCTTCCATGACCAGTGGATTCACAGGAAGTTTTGAGCAGAGTAGTAGCATTAATCAATTTCTTTTATTAAAGAGACACTTATTCTGAATTAACTTTAGGTTTACAGAAAAGTTGCAAAAACTAGTAGGGTTTCCATATTTCCCCCTTCCCCAGCTTCTTCTAATGGTGACACCTTACATAACCATAGTGCAATGATGAAAAACAGAAAACATTGATTTATTGAGTAAACTACACTCCTTATTTGAATCTCACCAGTGTTTCCACTGATGTCCTAAACTAAAAAGTTTCAAGATCCAACCCAGAAGGAACTGGGAATGTAGCTCAGTGGCAGAGTGCTTGCCTGGCATGCATAGGGCCCTGAGTTCGATCCCTAGAACCACCAAAAAAAAAAAGAAAAATCTACCTACCTACAACCCAGATCTCACAATGCATTTAGTTGTTAATTCTGCCTGGTCTCTTGCAGTCTGAAATGGTCCCTCAGTGTTTTCTTGTCATTCGTAATTCTTGTGCTTTCTGATAATATTGACTAGTTAGGCTCTTCAGTTTGGAGGTGTCTTATGAGAAAATTATGGCATTTTCTTGTAATTGGATTGAGGTCATACATTTTTGGCAAGAATATCACAGACATGAAGTTGTATCCTTCTCAGTGCATCAGGTCACAGGAGTCATGTCATGCTTCACTGGATGTTGACCTTGACTTGGTTAAGGTAGTTCCTGCCAGGTTTTTCCACTATAAACTTAACACATTTCTCTTATTCTAGTTAATAAATACACTGAGGGAGATAGTTTGAGACTATATAAAATCATTTCTCGTTAAATGTGTTCCCACCAATATTAGCAACAATGACTCTTACTATGGTTATTTGCCTAATGGTGATTTTTCAATTTCCTTCTCCCCTTCTACATTTATTATTTGTAGTCCTATAAGGAAAAGCTGTCTTGTCCATTTTATTTGAAGTATTTGTTATATCAGTATGCGCTCACAGGTATGTTTCTTTATGGGTTATAATCTAATACTGTATTGTTTCTTAAGTTGTTCTACTTTTGGTCATTAGTTACTTCAGGTTACATCCTGTGTTCTTTGAGCAAACTCTTTTCTTTGAATATCTATTAATAATGGTACCACAGGGTATTCTAGGCTCTTTTTTATTTTTGCTGCTACAGCCCTAGAATCAGCCACTTCTCCAAGGAACCTGGTTTCCTTATATAAAAGTGAAATCAAGATCATAATCAGGGCAGTAAGCGTGTTCATGATTACTGAGGTGCACTCAGTGCTCAGAGGTAGAATGTATGTGTGCATACCAGCCTTAGCTCTATCTCCTTTAAAGCTGTTAAGTTGTGGTAAAACACCCATAAAACTTACCATCTGAACCATTTTTAAGTGTACAGTTAAGGATTTTTAAGTATATTTGCAGTGTTGTGTAACCAATCTCCCAGAACTTTACATCTTACAAAATAGAAACTTAAACAAACCCCCGTTCTCCCCACTTCCAGACCCTGGTGGACACCCCTTTTATTTTGATCTCTATGAATCTATTCTAGGTGCCTATGTGGAATCATATGGTATTTTTCCTTTGCGATGGGCTTATTTCACTTAGCATACTGTCCTGAAAGTTCATCCATGTTGCAGCATGTGATAGACTTTCCCTTCTTTTTTAAAGCTAATATTCCATTATATGAATACCCAATATTTTATCTGTTCATCTGTCCATGAATATGTGAGCTGTTTCTATGCTGCTGTCAACAAGGTGTGAATATATCTTTGAGATCCCCACTTTTGATTCTTTTGGCTATATACTCACGAGTGGAATTGATGGCTCCTGTGGCCATTTAAAATTTTTATTCTAAAGGATTGATGTTATACTTTAAATGTGTGGTGGAAATCATCAGTTTATCCATGGAGCCTGGGTTTTCTTTGTATGAGGTTTGATTATTAAATTAGTTGATCACTAACTGAATATATATTATACATGTATTCAGAACACTGGATTCTTGTTATCTACAAAATATGTATGTATTGTTTTAGCACATACAGACCCTGACTTAAGATGATTTGACTTATGATTATCTGATTTTATGGTGTGAAATCAGGATGCATTTGGTAGAAACCATACCTCATGTTTTGAATTTAAATTGTGAACTTTTCTGGGGTTAGCAATATGCTGTATGGTACTCTGTCACAGTGCTAGGCAGTGGCAGCGAGCCCAATCTGACAAACCATCTCAAGGGGAAACAACTGATACTATGCAACTACACTGGGTTGCTAAGCTAAGCTGTTGGTAGGTTAGGGTGATAAATGCATTTTTTTTTTGTACTGAGGATTTAACTCAGGGGTGCTTAACCACTGAAACACATCCCCAGCCCTTTAAAAATATTTTATTCAGAGACAGGGTCTCATTGGTTGCTAAGCCTGGACAAGTTGCTGAGGCTGGCTTTGAACTTGCAATCCTCCTGCTTCAGCCTGCTGAGCTGCTGGGGTTTTAGGCGTGCACCACTGCGCCCAGCAGATAAGTGCATTTTCCTTAACATTTTCAGCTTATATGATGAGTTTAGAGGGATGTAACTCCATCGTACATCAAGAAGCATCTGTACATAAAATAGTTTCAGAATTGCTCCCCTATGGCCCTGTGAGAAACACATTTGATTTACTATTTTAAAAGATCACTGGCTGCTGTGTTAAGCAGAGAGTGGGTAGCAGGACTAAGTTAGGGCAGTTAGATGTTTACTCTGATCGTTTAGGTTGGAGATGGTACTGACTTGAGCTGGGGCAGTGGTGGTTTAGATGGCAAAGCACACTCAGATTTTGGATGCATTTTCGAAGTTGAATCCATAGTAATAAAGTGACGCATTGGATGTGAAATGTGGCATAAACAGAAGAATCAAAGAAGTTAATGCAAAGATTTTTTGCTTCAGCAAAATGGAATTGCTATTAACTGAAAGCCTGTAGGGGGTGTGGGTTCTGGGGGAAGAATGGTTTGGGTCATTTTAAGTTTCAGATGTGTTAAATACTCAAGTGCATCTAGATGTCCAGTTGTCCACAGGCAGCTGGATGAGTTGGGAGTTTAGGATTGGAGACGAACATTTTATAAGTCATCAGCATGTAGGTGGCTGTTACAGGGACTGTCATGCCTTGTTCCAATCCTAGGACCGCCAGTATGTTCCTGCCACTGGCCAGGTGCTACAGTTGTCTGTCTGAAAATTTCTTCAACTGTGGAAGGTAGCTTTGATGGTACCTCACGTGCCAGAATAGTCCTCAGCACCTGGGAAGTTGCGATATAAATATCCCATGTTCTTGTCCCCCCTAGGCAGAATAATGTCATGTCACATGTTTTTACCAAATTTGTCCAGAGTTCCCCTGTGGGATTAAACTCCTGTTGTCCACTGTGGTAGCAGGCGTGTCAATGGCTGCCTTCTCTTTTCTATATAATTCCTCCAATCTCTTGCTGATTACTTTCACTTGAAAGCCTTTTTTCAGGTTCTGCTTCTGGGAGAGCCCAAACTAAAAATTGTTTGAAAGTTATGAGAATAGATGATGTCACATAAGTAAGTGGGTGTAGAGAAAACAGGTGCAGATTCAGTCTCAGCACTGAAGTGTTGCAGCAGCAAGAGATCAGGGAAACTGCAAGGGAAGAGGAGCTGGGCGCAGTGGCTCACGCCTGTAATCCCAACACTTTGGGAGGCTGAGACAGGAGAATCGTGAGTTCAAAGCCAGCCTCAGCAATGGTGAGGTGTTAAGCAACTCAGTGAGACCCTGTCTCTACATAAAACACAAAATAGGGCTGGGGATGTGGCTCAGTGGTCAAGTGCCCCTGAGTTCAATCTCCAGTACCAAAAAAAAAAGAAAGAAAAGGAAAGGAAGAGGCATGGGGAACCTACCCAGGGCTAGAGTGGCCAGGAAAGCACAGGATGGCAGAGGAGGGTGATAATTATGGACCATGGCATTTAAGTTGTATAAGTAAAGGCATGAAGGAAATGAACTGTCAATAGGTGGTAGAAATTCAATCTTAGTGGGATCAAATAATTGGGGTTGACAGCTCCAAAAGTGATGTGTAGACACAGGGGTTATTGGAGAGTGAGTTGTTTAACCCCCAAGGTGAAATTCTTCACTCTCCAATAGAGGGTTGCAGTTCTTGTTATTAAAAGAATCAGGCTCCAAAGTAAGATCATGGGGTATCTTCTCAATGGGGAGGAAAGAACAGGAGCTGAGAGGCCAGGGGAATCATTATTGTGTGAAATCATTATTTGGATATTGAAATCATCAGTGATTATCAAAGTAGTTTGGAAAGAGACACTGAAAAGGCAGCTAAAATCTTCATTGTCGTGAGGACTGACTAACCCAGGTGCTAGGATACTGCAACAAGAAAGAATACACTGAAGACGTGAAGTTTTTCTTGAACACACATTTAAACAGTGCTTACTGTGCGACAAGCAGGTCTAAGCAGTTTATAAATACTACGTCATTTAATCCTTATAACAACTCTACAAGACAGGTACCATTTACCTACTTTATAGATAAAGAATAAGAGGCAAAAAGAGAGTAACTAATTTGCTCAAGATCCCTCAGTTGGCTAGTGGTGGTGCTGAAATTTGAGTCCAGGCCATCTAGAGGGTTAACTTCCAAACCACAATGCCCATTCATTCTGGGGGTGGGGGCATTTAATGGAGAATGGTCTCCAAGCGGCAATGAGAATCAAGAAGGGTACCCTATCTCATTTCCAAGCCCACTGAAAGGAGTGTTATCGGGTAAAAGGGTCACTCAAAAAGTCTGTGAGGGAAGCTGCATCCTGAGTGTGGCCTAGATTTTAAATGGAAAATCTGTTTTAATTAGTAAATCAAAATTTTGTTTCACTATGTTTAACTTGTATTGCTTTTTGTTCATTATTACAAACACCAGAGCTTTTAGAAACATACTGATACCTGGTTTTAAAATTTAGTGACAAATATTTCATTATTTGTTATTGTTTTTGACAAGTAATATTCAGAAATATTTACAATTACAAACATGCTGAACTTGGGAGATGAATCCTATCAAATGTGGCTAAGCATATATAGAATTTTTCCCCTTTGACTTTATTATCCTTGATAATTTGATTGGATTTATCATTTTCTCAAGCATTCTTACAGTTTTGGGATAAACACACCTTGGTTACTGTAGACTTTTGCTTTAATGTATGACGAGTTGATTTGCTTTTATTGAATTCAGGAGTCACTGGGCTTGTGCTTGCCATGAGAGTGATCTGCTCTTCTTTCATCAGGATTATGTGAGTTTGGTTAAGAGGTGATTTTCAGTTTGTCAAAACTAAGTAGTATGACCAAATCTTGTCAGAAGATGGACCTTGGAGCAGTCAGGAGCTGGATGGTTGGAGTGGTATACCCTGCTGCCTGGCCCTCCTCAGCTTGGGTGAGGCTTTGGACCCTCTTTTCTCAACCAGGCTTCTTATGTGAACCTCAGAACATGATTTAAGCAATTCCTTTCTCAATTCTCTCAAGGATAGTACATAACTAGTATCATTTTAGATGCAGAGAAACCGATTTCTATATTCATTTCCTAATGCTGCTATTGTAAATTACCCAAAATGCAGCAGCTTGAAATAGCACAGATTTATTGTCTTAATAGTTCTGAAGGCCAAAATCAATTTCAATGAACTAAAGTCAAGGGCTGATTCCTCCTGTGGACTCTGAGGGAAGAATGTTTCTTTACTTTTTCTAGCTTCTAGTGGTTGCCTCTGTCCCTTGGCTTATGGCCCTTCCTCCACCTTCAAAGTTCATCTCTCCAATCTGTATCCACCAACACATCACCTTCTCTTGTAATCTGACCTCCCTCTACCACCCTCTTATTGGGTTATTTATAATTACACTTAGCACCCACCAGGATAATCTCCCTATTTCCGAGATCCTTAGCTTTCATCACTTTTGCAAAGCCACCTTTGCCATATAAGGTAACATTCAAAGGTTCAGGGAATGAGAACCTGGATGTCTTGGGGGCCGCTATTTAGCTGAGCACAGATAATTTAGGACCTTAGGGCTCAATCCTCTTCTTGACCCTGGATGAGAAAGGCAGTCTAGACACTATGCTTACCAGATTTGCAGATGGCCCAAAGCTTGACCGAATCAAGATCCAACACAGTTCTGAATGACTCTGACTGACAAAACTCCACAAAGTAGAATTCTAAAGTGTGACTTGGAAGCATTTGAGTAATTGCAAATGGCGTCAATATGGTAGCTGGCAATTCCATGAAAAAGTGTCTTGGGCTTTATCAGAACTGTCATCTGGAGTGGAAATGAGAGGCTTGTTCTTCCAGGTCTGGTTGGAGGCACAGGGAGCAGGACCTGACTCTGAGCGAGCCCGGCCTGCCTTCCACACTGGAACATGTCCTTGAAGAGTAGTCAGGATTGAGGGTGAGGCTGAACTGAGAGCGAAGGCCTTCTGCATGGCGGACAGATCAGGCCTCAAGTGGGCAATTTCCTCTCTAGACAGCCCAGAGTCTTGATGACTGGCAGGTATGTGGGGAGAGAAGATGTTGGGTGTTCAATGAGATAACTACTTAAGGTTTCTGTCAAACCTTGAGACCCCATTCAACTACTTCAGATTCAGGAGAAACCCAGGCAGAGAGGTCACCTGCACATATTTATAGTTAAAGGGAGCCCCTCCTTCTTAACAGCGAAGCAGAATGGCTGAGTCCAACTGTAGAGCTGCTGAGCCCTGCAGGCCTGTTAGAGGCTGCTGCAGGGGGACACAGTTCAGGGAATCAGTCCAAATTTCATGTGAAACAACTTTATGATCTTAGAACCTCTTAAATATTCAACATTCTAGACACAAGTTTTCTTTAAATAATGTTTCATTAACTGGTTCGGTTGATATCAGAAGTGAGCAGCTGGAGGGGATGCAGCTAGTATTTGGAAGGTCCTGGGTTTGATCTCCAGTACCAAAAAAAAAAAAAAAAAAAAAGCAAGCAGCTAATGAACATAAGATCCCAGGGAACTAACACTGCATTTCACAATCTCTGAGCACTGATCAATGTTCTTCTTAATCCTGTAGAATTTCTCCACATATTCAGAACGTCCTAAGAGCTCCACAAAATCTTCATCGTGAGTGATTATCAGAAGCTGGAAGTTACGCTGCTGGGAGCGACTCTTTATTATCCTGAAACAATATATTTAGAGTATTTTATGATTTAAGAGCATAAATTTGGAAAAGTCACCACAAACCTTGTCAGACACATGAACTGCTGCATGTGGCAAAGAAGCTTTTCCTGTGCTGTGTGTGTCAGGGCCCCTGGCTACCCTGCAGGAAGTGGGGGAGGGCTGGGGTGGTCAGGGGCCTTCAGCCAGCAAGGGTTAGCCAGGCTGTGGGGACGCATAGCCTGATTCCCTGTTTTAGGGGCCATTCAGAACCAGGCCAAGAATTTGGACTCATTTTTCTATACCACAAAGTTGTTCCTACTAACAAGGCGGAGGCGTTGGAGGAATGCCTCAGTGGCGCAAATTCTTCCCTGACATTCTCCTGGGCATGTTGCTAGTTTTCTCTGGAAGAAAAATTTTAAAAAAAGAAGACAGATAGGGGAATAACACTGCTTTCTTGAGAGCTGGGTCTACTTAGAATTCTGTCACCACTAGTCACTAGATGCATCAGTTCTATGACACACAGGAGACCTGAGTGGGTGCACTGGGAACATTTTTTGCTCATCTATATGATGAGGACCAGCTCTGAGACTGAGACCTGAAAGACTTTTAACTAACCACTTATTTATCTCTTGCCTGAGGCTGGATGCACTTGAGGTTTCTAAGCACTAGCCCTTCCTTGCTGGTCCTGCATGACTACTGAGAGCAGACTGAGGACAGCCCCATGCTGCTCAGGGCCCCTGGCCCATGCTGCGTTGTCAGGCAGGAAATATCACTTCTGCCAGAAAGTCTTCCTGGAGTCAGGAGTGCCCCCAAACATCCCCTTCTACCTCAGGGTGAGGGCCTTTCCTCTGCTTGCACAATGCTTAGGCTGCCCAAACTTGGAGCCTGCGCCCACAGGTGAATGTGGTAAAAGGTGTGTGCAGTTTTGCCCTTTGCAGTCTACTTAATCGCTAGTGTGATTTTTGAATAAGAGCTTTGTCATTCCTCAGAGCTGTTTGATGCATTGTAAAAAGCTTGGGAGAGGGGCTGGGGTTATGGCTCAGTGGTAGAGTGCTTGCCTAGCACATGTGAGGCACTGGGTTCGATCCTTAGCACCACATAAAAATAAAATAAAGATATTCTGTTCACCTACAACTAAAAAATAAATATTAAAAAAAGAAAAAAGCTTGAGAGACAGTCCTAAAGCCACTACCACTGTGTAGAGACATCTCAGTAGGGCACACCAACTCCTGTATGTGATGTGTGGGTTCACAGGAAAACCAAACGAAGCCTGGAACCCCTTTGGAACACACAGGGAAGAAGCAGGACATGTCTGGGGCTGCTGTTCACTATTTCCTTTTCAAGGGAATTTAAAGAATTACTATCAAAAGGAAAAACAGAGAGTCGTCACCAACTGGCTTCCCCAAGAAGGACACATCTAGGTGGAATTCACACCACACAACTCTCTTGATCAAAAGTATCACAATTTCCCAAATGTGAGACACTTACTCAACCAGAGCGTGTGCAAGAGATTCAATGTTTTCTCGGTCAAGATTTGTTGTTGGCTCATCCAAGGCAAGGATGCCACAGTTCAGGCAGAAAGTTTCAGCCAGGGCCAAGCGAATGATGAGTGAGGCTAGCACCTGGGGAAAAGCCCAAGAGTGAGTTGCATGGCACAGACCTGCACAACTGACTGCTTCAGAAGGCAAAGATGGGTAAATGTCACAGGGTCACTAACATTAGAGAAATCACTGCTGTGAGGGAGAGCCCAGCCTGCAATGAGATTCTTATGCACCATTAGCTGCATTCTCATGCCCATCATTTGCAATGAAATATAATGCTAAATTCAATGCTGACCCTTCCCCTGCCCACCAATAAAAACCACATCAGCTATAATCAAAACTTGAAACCACAGGCTCAAAACAGAATGCATTACCATTTGACTGTAACCAATAATTTTAATAAAGGTATAAGATTTATAACCTTAAAACTTCTTCACTGGACCTTTATAGTTTCCTGATAAAGAGACTTGGCACCAGGTATTATGTTCTAGTCCGCACTGAAATGTTTGTGTGTATAATTTTGAGAAAGTAAGAGGGAAAAAAAAAAAAACAACCATGGGTCACAGTATCAGGATGAGTATAGAAGTGTGGTTTTGTTTACGTTTACCTGCAGGAAATCCAAGTAACTGGAACTATTAGGCACTTTCATGATTAACAGAAACCTAATACTAAAACCCTCAGACTCAAATGAAGCCAACTCAGAGTAGAAGGAACACAGAATTAAGAGTGTAGGACTATTCTGTGAAGTATAAATTACATTTATGTGAGTCATGAATTCCTTCTCCTACTGAATTTGTGAGTGAATTGATTTTATAGTAGTACACACCTTCTCATTGATGTCCAGGGAGGCCAGTGAATTGTGGAAACCAGGGCCACTGCTTCCCCTTTTGGGGACAGATACTTTCTTCCTGCCTTTGAATCCCACTGCGGCCAACTTTACTACCACCCATTCACACTGGCCTCTAAGGCCTCACCAAAAGCCAATGTTAGGTACAGTGGAGTCCACTTCCACCACACCATTTGTTTGTCCCTCTGTCCCAATGCCAAGAAAGCAGTTACTACTACAAAGCAATTACTACTAGCTACAATAAATCTATTTTTGCTCAGGAAGTATTTTTGATTTGAGTGCAGTGAGGCAATCATTTATTTAATCCCAGCTACTCAGGAGGCTGAAGTAGGAGGATTGCAAATTTGAGTCCAGCCTTGGTAACTTAGTGAGGCTCTGTCTCAAAAAATAAAAAGGGATGGGGGTATAGAGTGGTAGAGCATCCATGGGGACAATTCCCAGTATCTCACACACACAAAGGAAGTAATTTTGAAAGCATTTTAAATCCAGAGGTATCATGATTCAAATTCATTTATAATTAACAGTGAAAATCACAAAATCAAGTAGGGATATTGATTATAGATCATAAATGTGTCATTTTTGCATACTATGATATAGATAGTAATCTGCAGACGTCTTAAATTGCTATCTGGGCTGACAATAAACACATGCATGGTTTATTCTTTGTGTGTGTGTGTGTGTTGGGGGTGGGGGGACTAGGAATTGAACCCAGGGGCACTTAACCACTGAGCCACATCCCCAGCGCTTTCTATTTTGAGACAGGGTCTCACTAAGTTGCTGAGGCTAGCTTTGAACTTGTGATCCTTCTGCCTCAGTGTCCTGAGTCACTGGGATTATAGGTGTGTGCCACCATGCCCACCTGCATAGTATATTCTTTAAGCAAAAAATTGAAAACTACATAAGTAATTAAGATAACATGGGGGCTGGGGTTGTGGCTCAGTGGTGGAGTGCTTGCCTAGCACTTGGGAAGTACTGGGTTCAATCCTCAGCACCGCATACAAATAAAAATAAAAATAAAGGTCTATCAACAACTAAAAAAAAAGATAACATGGGCATCCTTCTCTTTTTTAAATTTTATGAAAATCAGGGTCCAGAGGTATATCAACTATAATCTGTTTCTAATCTGAGAAGGAAAAAGAAGAATCTGAGCAGTGTTTGGTAGAAACTTGCGCACAATGAAAGGACTTAGCCCTGTACCCCAGGATGCAGACCTCATTATCCTGACTCTTTAAAACGTCATTCTTCATTCTGATTTTGTTCTGTGCTCCATATCCATCTGGGGTTGTCCTCCCAGAGACTCATGTGGAGCCAGCTGGCCTGACCTAGCAACTGTATCTTATGTATGTGGTGCTGGTGACAGAAGCCCCTGTGGGCATTAAGGCAAATGACTGGCAAGAGCCCTCTTCTAGAGGTCTGTGGGCCCAAAAGTTAGGCCACGGTGATGGAGGGGCTTGGTCCTACATGGGGGCTACTTTCTCAAGAAGATTCTCTTATGTACTGGAATATCTCATCTGGCTCAACCTAGAATCTGGCTTGTTAATACTACTATTATGATTAACAGCATAGTTGTTCTTACTAATATAATTAATATCAATTCTGAAATTTTTACTTCTCTGATATCAGAATATGTCTTATAGTTGTAAGGGTATTTTTTCTTTCTTGGTGGCACATTAAAGAGTAGTAGATGAAGCAGTGAGTGACCTTACTCTGAGAAGGAATGCTGTGAAATGATAATGGGTTCAGATCCTTGTTCTACATGAGCCTATCCTGAGACCCTTCAGGCTCTTCTCTTAAAAGCCACTGTACAGAATGCTACAGGAAATGTTGGTTGGCATTAAGAGAGGGTAACTACAGGAGCTGAAAGGCACTTCCTACCATTCAAGGGCAGCCCTGGGTGCTTCCTGGTACTGTTTCTGCCTGATTTCCGAGATACCTGCCTTTTGTCCAGCACTGCATCGTCCTCGCATATCCAAGGCTGTGTCTCCCTTCAGCATCACCACTCGATAGTTGTAATTCCGCCTTTTATCAGAAGCTGATACGTTTTCATCAGCATCAGATCGTATTTCTATGTATTCAATATCTGATGCAGAAAGAAATATACTTTAGTGTAAAATACTTTACCCTCTGTAGCCTTTTGTCATTTTCTAACATCAAGTAAGCCTAGGAGCAACACATGAAGCTGATGTCACCTGGGGAAAACACTGGCTGATTTCGAACTTATTTCTCTGGCTAGGAAGATTTAAGAGGCTGGTAGTCTGGCCAGAAGCAATCTGGATACTCTAACCCCTCTGCTCCTTCTCTAAGAGTTTCCTTGGGCGGGTTTTCTTCTTATCACATCAGGGTTTATCCCTATCTACACTTTAATAGAACCTATTATGTCATCAGCTAAATATAATGCCTACTGCAGCCAAGGATGTAAGTCCTATCAGGCTTCAGAATAGAAAACTTTGCATTTTCTTTTTGCTATATGTTTCAAGATAAGATTTCTTAGAAAATCTCAAAGAGATGCTCAGAAAGGGTCCAAGGAGGTAATACTTGTACGATGGAAGGTCATATGGGGAAAAGCTATAAAGAAGGCTTTGTAAAGAGTATTTGTGACACACCATGTTAATTACCTTGTCCACGATATGTACTTCGCCAAAGATCACGAATAATTTTATTGATTTCTTCCATTTTCATACTGTGAAATTTCATTATTGCTCTGGAAAGAGAGGTCATTGGTACTTTAATGGAAAAATATGTACTATGATATATATACGATGTTTAATTATTTGTACTAATGTATGTCAAAATATATAATTACATGTAATAATACAAATAACATAAAACCAAAAAATAATTCCCTAAAACTTTGAGTTACAAAAACAGAATATGATAAAAGAGCTGGGCAAAGTGGCACATGGCTATAATCCCAGTGGCTCCGGAGGCTGAGACAGGAGGATCATGAGTTCAAAGCCAGCTTCAGCAATGACAAGGTGCCAAGCAACTCAGTGAGACTCTGTCTCTAAATAAAATACAAAATACAGCTAGGGATGTGGCTCAATGGTTAAGTGGCCCTGAGTTCAATGCCCGGTACCAAAAAAAAAAAAAAGAAAAGAAAAAAAGAAAAGAGAAAAGAGATGAGTTAGGAAAAAATAAATAGGACCAAAACCTTGCTGCTTCACTAGTACTGGAAACTGTGAGGCATATTTTTAGTGTTCCAGAATCCTTACCCTTCTCCATTGTCACTCTTTGATACAGCAAATAACCCTTTTAGCAAATACTTAGAAACTGTAAAAATTTCAGAAAACGTAATTCTTTGGTAGGCTTCTTTCTTACACATGATAACTTATTGGAAGGAATATTTCCCCTGATGCCCACTGGTTATAGGGAGGCCTGCTGAATGCAGGTTGGTGAGTTGTAGGAAGGGGTTCTCAGTCCTTGGGGAAATTAATGAATATTGGAAACTGCTTCCTGGTCCCTCTTCTCTGATTATTGAGGCTTACCAAAAGCCAGTCCCCTTGTGCTGCTTCTATTCCTCAGATCTGTGAAATTTTTTCTAACTGGGAGGTCTGGTTCACAGAGGGTAATTTAGAAGCTTAGATTAAAATTTTATTTTGCCTTCCTAATTGTAGATTCAGAAATTCTAATTCTAAATGAGTGCATTAACTTCCATTTGGTTCTGGCATGCCCTGCCTCCAAATTTGTTTTAAGATAGTACTTCCTAAACACTAAAAATAAGAATGTTTGCAAAAATAAAAGTAGCCTGTCAAAAATCTTTTACAGTCCTTTTATGGTCACCTTCCATCAAAAAGACCTTAGGTTCTTTGGAAGCAGGTTTATGAACAAATAAATGTCACTCTGATGATTAAAAGGCAAACATCACTGCCATCACCATACAAAGGATGTGAGGACGACTTACTTCCATTTGCAGGCCTCTTATCTGATATATACAAAAAAAGAAACTGAATGTAATGCTATAGCCTCTGCAGAATCATTTCATGATCTCTTGGTTCACCAGCAAAAGAGAAAGAAATGACTCAACATAAATACATTTTAAATATCAGATGAGGGACTATTGAAGTAGTGAACCTTGGAAAAAAAACATATTCTGCTTCTTGATGAGAATGCAACAAGTCTCCATTTTCTACTTTACAGGTCTTCTGCTACTTTCAAAAAGATAAGTCGGGGGTGGTGACACATGCCTGTAATCCTAGCTATGTGGGAGGCTGAAACAGGAGGATTGCAAGTTCAAGGCCAGTCTTGGCAATTCAGCAAGAACCTGTCTCAAAATAAAATAAAAATGGGGGCTGGAGATGTAGCTCAGTGGTAGAGCATTTGCCTAGATGCATGAGGCCCCTGGGTTCAATCCCTAGTACTGAAAAAAAAAGAAATAAAACATCTAAGAATTTCCTAAAAAGTCAAAATAAAACTGCTTGGGCCAATTGTATAGACTGTCTTTCCACAACATTATGCATTATGATCCTGATTTTTCAAAGAACTTAAAAAAAAAGTTGTTTTTCCATTCAAGTTAAAAATCTTCAATAATGAAATGTAAGCAAGTATTCCCAATGTGGAAAACAAATTCCTGTTAATTTAATGCACTAACTTCCATTTGGTTCTGGCAAGCCCTGCCAGTCTATCCTGATTCCCTTGTAGAGCAGAGGTGGTGCATTCCAGCCAGGTAGGTCTGGCACTGGTCTCATCAGCACTGCAGAAAGGAGCTCTAGTCAGAGAGATTCAGACCCACTTGGGGTATGTCAGAGGGAGCTTATGTCTGCCACTGTTGGCTGGATCATAAGCTAATCTTTATGTCCTCTCTCTTTCTATGGAGTTTACACAACCATACTGTGCAACAGCTGGAGATGACTAAGGTAAAATCTACCTAACGGAGTAACAATAATAGTGGTTATTACTGAAGGACATTTACCTGAGTCACAACAATGCTAGATGGTCATATCATCTCATTTAATCCTTGTAATAATACTGGGAGCAACATTTCATCTCTACTTACCATTAATAAATGGAGAAATCAGTAACTTGTTTGAGATCACAGAAAAGTAGGGAGGGTCCTTGATTATGATAGTAAAAATTGAGTAGGCAGTGAATATTTCCTCTTTTAAAGTTACCAACCTCAGACTTATGAGTAAGTATTATCAAATCCTCAAAACAGACCTACCTAGCTCCCAATTAAATATATAAAGTATTAAATAGCAAGAAAAAAATAAGTGAAAAGACGACAAAAAAGTTTAGGTCTATTATGTGTGTGAAAATAGAAAAGATGGTGGAATGAAATGGACATCATAGCCCTAGCTTCATGTATGACTGCATATATAGTGTGATTCTACATCTCGTACAACCAGAGAAATGAAAAATTGTGCTCCATTGTGTATGTTGGATCAAAAGGCATTCTATTCATGTATACCTAAGTAGAATAAATAATTTTTTAAAAAAAGAAAACAGAAAGAAACACTCTAAATAAAACAAAATTTAGTAAGTGAGGGTATGATAAAGAACACATGACCATGTGGTATTTATCCCAAGAAAGCAAGAATAGTATAATAGAAAATAATATGATCTTAATAGTTGTGAAAGAAACTTTTGATATACTATAACACTGAGTTTTGATTAAAAATCTTTAGTAAGAGAATAATAGAAGAAAATTCCCTTAATTTGACAAAATTCCTCTCTCAGCTAACTACAACAAGCCACCAATTTAATTTAAAATATACAGAAGCATTCTTTGTACAGCTAAGAACTACAGAAAATGCCCACGATTATGGCCACTCTAAAATGATGTCCTGGGGATCTCTAACAGTTCATTTAGTAAGATAATGAAAAGAAATGAGGCATACATGATGGCAGGGGGTGGAGAGGGCTACCATTGTTTTTGTAGGTGATGTAAATGTATATCTAGGAAATCCAAGAATGTCAACTGAAAAATTATTAAGACTAGTAAGATGGTCATAATAAATACACACAATGAATAGTTGTAGTATCTAATAGCTAAGAACATTATGAAAGACAATAGAAAAAAAGAATCCTATTCACAATAGCATAGAAACTATAAAATACATAGAAATCCAGCAAAAGGTATAGAATCTAGAAGAAAAAACCATAAAACATTCGAATATAGAACCAAAAATCGGTTAAATAGGAGACATACAGTAAAAGGTAAAAAATGGTAGACTCAATATTGCAAAGATATCTGTTCTTCCCACATAATCCATAAGTAAAATGCAATCCAAACAGAGATCCCAAGATTAAAAAAATTTTTTAATTGTATCCACAAGATGACTCTAAAGTTCTAAGAGACAATGCAGGAGAATGAAATTTTGGTAATAAGAATAAAACAGTTGGTAGAGCCAGGCAAGGTGGAGCACGCCTGTAATCCCAGCAGCTGGGGAAGTTGAGGCAGGAGGATCACAAGTTAAAAGCCAGTCGCAGCAACTTAGTGAGGCCCTAAGCAGCTTATCGAGACCCTGTCTCAAAATAAAAAAATAGAAAACAGGCTGAGGATGTGGCTCAGCAGTTAAGTACCCCTGGGTTAAATCCCTGGTACCAAAAAACAAACAAACAGTTGGTAGACACAGAAGAAAATCCAAAAAAAAGCCCAATACATATAGAACTTTTGTCATGACATTTCAAACCAACTGGAAAACTTTCAATATGGCTGAAAAAGAGAAAAAAATTAAAATGGTATAACTATTCTTCATCAAACCCTAAAATAAAACTCAAATGAAAAGAATGATTAAATGTTAAAACAAGCTGGATGTAGTGGCACAGGTCTGTAGTTACAGTTATTCAGGAGGAATCTTAAGCCCAGGAGTTTGAGCCCAGCCTGGGCAACAAGGTAGAACTCATCTTAAGGAAAAAAAAGTAGAACTATTAGAAGAAAAAATTTTTATAATCTTAGATTGGGAAGACTTTTCTAATTAAGGCATAGAATTGAGAAGTCATAAGTAAGAAGACTAAAGATTTGACTATGTAAAAATTAAAAGTCACAAATGACACCATAAAGAAAGTTAAAGGACAAATGGCAAACAAGGAATAGGTACTCATTCCTATTTTTTGTGAAAAGGATTCATATATAAAGTCTACAAAAAAGTGATGTAAATCAGGAAGAAAAAGAATCTAGTAGAGATGTTGGCAAAGAGATACGAAAAGGAAATTCCCAGTAGAAATACAAGTAGCCAAACATACAAAAAGACAGTTAGGGCTGGGATCGTAGCTCAGCGGTAGAGCGCTTGCCTCGCATGCGTGAGGCCCTGGGTTCGATCCTCAGCACCACATACAAAGCAATAAAATAAAGACATTGTGTCCATCCACAACTAAAAAAATATTTAAAAAAAAAAAAAAAAAGACAGTTAGCCTCACAAATAAGGAGAAAAATGTAAATTACAGTGAAAGCAGTTTTTGTGCAAAAGACTGACAAAAACCAAAATGGCCAATGATAAAAGGCAGACTTGAAAATGATCACTTTCATATATTACTGGTGGAAACATAAATTTAATAAATGTTTTTGGAAGGCAATTTGGCATTAACATGTTAAAAAATGTACATATCCTCTGACCCAGTAACTTCAGCTATCTTTCTGATATATCTGCATAAGTGTGCAAAGATACACATTGCAGCATAATTTGTAGAAGCCAAATTTTAAAAGTTTCTTTGTATATCCATCAGTGGTTAAATAAGGTAGACAATATCCATTTAGATTATGAAGCCATTAAAAGTGATGAGGTACGAACATATATGAATATGTTATATAACATATAAATGAATTTCATTGTGTTAGGTGAAAAAAGAACAGAAAAATAATGTGATACCATTCACATAAAAATAAAAACGATATATTTACATACTATATGTAAAGACACTGAAAGAAATGAAAATACGTTACTGATATAATATTGAAGTGATGAATAAACAGTGGACACTGTCAGGGAAATAAAGCTATGTCTAGTCTGAAGTGTGTTCTATGATTTACATAGTCATGAAGTGTGGGGAAGCAGAAATTATCTATAATACAAAGCTGAATGGGTTAAGTGGTACAAAGTATTGTGGAGTACAAAGGAAAGAAAAAACATCTGTTTGGGAAGAGTTTCATCAAGGTAGCATTTTAAGGAGAAGTGGCATAGGAAAATGTGGTGTACCTTAACAGAACAAAATTGTTAAAAATTTGGTTACGAACACAGTGAACAGTGACAGCTAAAAATGGGAATGACCAGGTATGAAAGTTATGTCCTAAAATAAAAGAAATAGGGACTACTACCTTTTGGAAGGTTAACCTGGTAGAAATAGAAGAGTATGTGTGTGTAAGGGTGTGAGGAACGGTAAGAGATAAGAGGTAGAGAAGGCTACCAGTAATAGGTAAGAGTCAGGCTGAGGCCATGGAAAGAAGGCAGCTTTGAAACAATACCATGGCAAGAACGCTGTGGGACCTGACTGCTGACTAACAGTGGACCAATTAACTTTACACACCTTGAGCACCTGAATTTTTTTTTTTTTTTGGCTAGGGATTGAACCCAGGCCTTCGCACATGCTAAGCAAGTGCTGTCCCACTGAGCTACATCCTGGCTTTTATAGGTATTTTGCATTAAATACCTCAAAGAATGACCATGAAAGTCCACGACCTTCTCCTGAAGCACAGATTTGAATTTCATGGGGTAGAGACTGCTGTAGGCAAGTGTTTACATCATACATCAGCCCCACCACGGGCAGTGGGCACATTTCTCAGTTAATTGCACCTACTAACTCATGTGAGATGGTGTTTTTGTTTTTTGTTTTTTCAGTGAAATCTGGTTCTCAAAAGAAAGTGAGAAGCTTTAATATCTAAGAAAATAATGGTTTATAAATTACTTTAGTCTTATATTTAAATACTCATTGAGAGTCTAAAAAAGATTTCATTAAGAATTTTGCAACAATACAGTGCATTTTCTGAGGACATATATTGGCTTTAGTGGCATTTATAATTCTGGTGATCCATGAAAGTCTTAGGCTGTGATCTCCACAAATGACAAAGGCCTAACACGTTTCCTGTTTGAAAAGAGGCATCAAGAGACCAAAAAGACAAAAAGATATGTGCCAGTGAAATTATTCTATGTGATACTATCCTGGTAGATAAATGCCATTAGATATTGATCAAAACCCATAGAACATATATTACAAAGAGTGAACTAATGCAAACAATGGATTTTGGGTTATGGTACGTCAATGTAGGTTCACAGAGCATAACAAATATATCACTGGTTTAGGTTACTGATAATGGGGGAGGCTATACATGTGTGAGAGCAGGGAGCACATGGGAAATCTCTGTACTTATTTTTCTGCTCAATTTTGCTGTTAACCTAAAATTGCTCTAATAAAGTCTATTAAAACATCACCAATAGGCTGGAGATACAGCTTAGTAGTACTTGCCTATGTATATGAGGCCATAGGTTTGATCCCTAGCGCTGCAAAACAAAACACAACACAGACATGTGCCAGTGGTGGAGCTGTTTCCACCCCTTTTCCTTTTGTATGCAGACATGCCCTTTACCTTTAAATGCCTAGCTGACTCTATTGTCCTTTAGCACCTCTTTGTACCAGACCTTCTGCACCAGCAATGAGAGAATTTTCCCTTTGGTTCTAATCTATCCAGTGCCTCCCATACTTGGTCTTTAAGGGAAAGCTTCTCAGAGCCTCTGAGTTACCTTCTTCCTAAGTATACATGGCTTCCAGCCTAATGTCACAAAAGAAACAGCATGTTAAGCCTACCCAGGACAGTAGTTAGGGTAACAAAAATCAAACCTCAGCTCACTCATACTAGGCAAGTGCTCTACCACTGAGCCTTTTTAATTTTAATTTTTATTTTTTGAGACAGAATCTTGATGAGTTGTCCAGGCTGGCCTTGAACTTGCGATCCTCTTGCCTCAGCCTCCCGAGTGGCTGGGATTACAGAATGCACCATCATATCCAGCTAGGGTTCTCGTTGTGGCTGTGAAAACCACTTTTCTGGCCATCTCAAAACTTTGCCACTAGCACTGAACTGAATGCCTGAGACACACCATGAGAGAGCAGGTATCTAAGGGCTTAGAACAGCATCATCTAAATAGACCAAGACTTTACCTTTTAGAAGACCTGTCCAACTCTCATTTCTTTCCATACTTAAACCATCTTCAGGACTCAAGCTACTGAGAAGATTGTCTAAACTGTGCAAAATGTGAACTGATGTTCAAAATCAGACATACACAAGAAAAGCAAATCTTGACTGGATTTCCCCATAGTCTCAAAGCTATCTTCACCAACTAGAACATTACCAGGAAAGGCCAAACACCTATGAACTTTTTTCCTAATAAAACTAGTAATTCTGAAGTATGATGAAAAACTAAGTAATGAAAAATTAAACAAATTGGAAAAAAACAGTAAAGATTATATTTATAAAAGTCATTTTCCGGGGCTGGGGTTGTGGCGCAGTGGTGGCGTGCTCGCCTAGCACGCGGGAGGCACTGGGTTCGATCCTCAGCACCACATAAAAATAAAATGAGGCTATTGTGTCCACCTACAACTAAAAAATAAATATTTTTTTAAAAAAGTCATTTTCCAACAATATATTATCCTTATCCTTGTATTTAAAATTGTACCACACTCTGAGGTATGCAGGTTGCTGAAAAACTGGCTATGATTATTATTCCTTGTTATAGTTACTATGCTTCCCTGGAACTTAGCACTGGGGGACCGTCTTGCTTCCCTACATCTGGGTCAGTGAAAGTTCTCTTGCATAAAGGAAATGGTATGATGATTACTGTGTTCCAACTTACTAGTGACTTTTCTTATTTAGCAAAATTCAAAATCTCTAATTTGCCAATCTTAAATCATACATTTAACAGGAAAATGACTCTTTTTCAAGATAAATCCCTGTGAAGTACTGAACTAATTTCCTGTGGCTAGACTCTTAAACATCAGCTTTTAAAATTCAGGCAATGCTACAACCATTATTGCAAGATAAATGTTTAGTTAAAATAACCTTCAGCAGATATGAAATGCCAATGGCTATCTTTTTACTTTGTAATCTACCCTCTGTAGGATGCTACTAATGTGAAATCTTACTACACCTATGGTCCAAACAAGAATGATGGCCACAAAGTGAGCTCTGATTAAAGACCTCATCCAAAACTCTCCCTGAATACAGGGACCCATTCTCCAAACAGCCTTATAGAAAGATGGCTGCCTCAGATACAAAACTGTCAAAGTTGCATGTTTCTCTGAGTCTCAGAAGAAATATGACCTAATATGCAATGTTCTGTATCTAGGAAAAAAATGAGTGTAGAATATTTTGGGTATAGGGTAGAACATTATACCTTTAGTGATAATATTCCAAAATCATTTAAGTGGATGTATTCTATGAGGTCATACATTCTAAATGATGCATGTTTTCCTCTTCTCATCTCCTGTGTCTCTGACCATTGCCAATGCTTCTACTTAGTGATGTTTTTAGATGATTACTAATAACAGATGGTAATCAGCTTTTCTTGAAAACGCACTGCTAATTTCCTGTGTTACCTTAAATAGACAATTGAATGCAACAATGACACTGACAGCATGCCTTATTCTAAGATGTGAAACAATGAGGGAAATTTTAGACCTTATTTGCTTCTGGGGAAGAAGGCAAATTTAGGGCTCACAGTACAAACCTTGAGAAGTCCACTGTTTGCAAGCACAAGCCCACAAAGACACAGTTTTTGGGGAAATTTGTACAATTTCTTTTCTTTTGATTTAGAAGAATCCATCTGATTACCAGATAACAGATTTCAGCAAACAGCCCAGCTTTGTTCCTTAAGCAGGCCTAAATTGCTGGAAAGCACCCTTGTACCTCCTACCCCCGCCCACCCTGCCTGGCTCCATCAAGCTCTCTCACACGTCCTCACCATGCTCAATGTGATGACTCTGTGACTAAGGCACTCTGGTGAACTGTTCTTCCTTCCAAATTATAGGTCAAATCCAATAGAGGGCAGAGCACCTACCAAGTTCTCTTCCTTCGGTCAGTTAGCAGTTTAGAGGAGGAACAGGACTTACTGTGGAAATTCCTCTGGTTCCTCTGTCACTGGCTTTCAGGATATTCAGGGACAGGTGAAGGGAGGGCTCTAGGTGTAGTGCTCTATTCATTTAACACACATGAAACCCCAGGTTGTCAGGGCAGTGCACCACAGTAAAAAGAATATAATGCTTTTAAGTGAATTTAAAACACAACCAACTTGCCTACCTCAGTTCACTATTCCTCGAAGTCATTAACAATCTCCATTTTGTCAAATCTAAAGGTCATGTCTTAATCCTCATCTTATTCAACCTTTCAATAGCTTCTTTTTTTTTTTTTTGGCGGTGCTGGGAACCGAACCCAGAGCCTAGCATGCTAGGCAAGCGCTTTGCTACGAAGTGACACCCCCAGCCCCTAGCATTAGATTCTTGAAGTATTTTGTTTCCACACTTGATTTTCGATATTCTGCACCTTTAAAAATTTTTTCCACATCACTAGCTGATGATTTACTGATTTATCTGTAAACATAGTGAATCTTGACTTTCTTTCTCTGTCTAGTCATTCTATATGTAATCTCATTCCATGATTTTAAATGCCATATTTATGCCAATGATTCCCAAGTTTCTCTCCTTTGACCTCTAGACTGGATTATATATCCAACTGCTTGCTTGACTTCTCTACTTAGAAGTCTACAGACACCTCAAACTTAAGGTGTCCGACACACAATTCTTCATTTTCCCTCCCAAATTCTTTCCATTTCAAGAATGGCAACTTGTTTCCCCAATGCTCTGTTGCTCAAGTAAAAATATGGTAGAAGTAATCTTTGATTTTCCTTTCCTTCTCTACATTCAATTCAGAAGCAAAGCCTATCTACTCTATCCCCAGAACAAATCCTGAGTCCATCATTTCTATTTCCATTACACCAGCCAAGTCCACTGCCATCTCCCAGGACACCATAGCAGTTTCCTCATGCGCCTTAGAATCTGTTCTCTACTTAACAGCCAGTGCCATTTCTTCAAATTGTCAATTGGATTATATTACCTTCTTGCCTTAACCTCTCTAGTGTTCTAAAGCCTTAATTTCTTACCAATGTTGCAGGATACAAAATCAACATACAAAAATAAGTAATGCTTTTTTTTATATGCCAATAGCAAATTATGTGAAGAAGAAATCAAGAAAGCAATGCCATTTACAACAGCTATGAAAACAAAATCCTAGCAATGTATTTAACTAAAGCGGAGAAAAATCTTTACAAAGAAAACCATAAAACATCTATGAAAGAAATTGAAAGGACACAAGAAAAGTGGCAATATATCCTGTTTTAACAGATTGGAAGAATATTGTTAAAATGTCCATGCTACCCCAAGAGATCTACAGACTCAATGCAATCTCTATCAAAATATCATAGAACCAGTACAAATTTTCTAAAAATTCATATGGGACCACAAAACCCCCCTAAACAGGCAAAGTAATCTTGAGCAAAAAGAATAAAGCTGAAGGCATTATACCAACTAACTGCAAAATATACTATAAAGCTATAGTAATTAAAACAGCATAGTAACAAACTAATGCAATAGAATAGAGAGTTCAGAAGTAAACCCAGGCATCTCCAGTCAACTGATCAACAAAGGTGGTAAGAACATGCACTGAGGAGAGGGTAGTCTCTTCGACAGAGGGAGAGAGTAGTCTCTTCGACAGATGGTGCTATCTATCTAGGAAAAAAGGGCTATCCATTCACATGCACAAGAATGAATCTAGACCTATTCTTACCCTATACAATGATCAACTCAAAATAGATAAAATAATGTTAAAGCCTGAAACTATGAAACTTACTAAAAGAAAATACTGGGAAGTGTTTTAGGACACTGAAACAGGCAAATATGTTTTGGAAAAGACTCCAAAAGCACAGGAAACAAAAGCAAAAACAGACAAATGGGAGTATATCAAATTAAAAAGCTTCTGTGCAACAAAGGAAGCAATCCATAGAGTGAAGGAACAACCTACAGTATGGGAAAAAATATGCGCAAACCACACATCTGGTTAATATTCAAAGTAGGAACTCAAGTCAATATTAAAAAGAAAACAAAACAACCCCCCCCCAAAATCTCAAAACTAGAACAAAACAAAAAATTTTAAAAATGAGTAATAGACCTAAATAGATATTTTTCATAAGACATACAAATGGCCAATTGGTGTATGAAAAAATGTTTAATACCATTAATATCAGAGAAACGTAAATTAAAAGCATACTGAGATATCACCTCGCTCTAGTGAGAATGGCTATTATCAATGGCTATTATTCTGGTAAGAATGTGGAGAAAAGAAAATCCTTAGAAACTGTTGGTGGGGATATAGATAACACATCTATTATGGAAAAGAGTACAGAGGTTCCTCAAAAAATTAAAAATAGAGCTAACATATGATCCAGCAATCCTACTACTGAATATATTTCTAAAGGAAATGAAATCAATATGTCAAACGGACATCAAGCCCATGTATTATATGAGTATACTGCAGTATTACTCACAATAGCTAAGAAATGGTCCATCAACTGACGAGTAAAGAAAATCTGGCAAATACACACAATGGAATACTATTCAGTCATAAAAGGATGAGATTCTGTCATTTTCAACAACATGCAGATCATTATGTTTAGTGAAATAAACCAGGCACAGAAAAATGCCATATGATCTCACTCACGTGGAAGCTACGAAAGTTGATCTCAAAAGTTGAGAATAGGGGCTGGGGTTGTAGCCCAGTGGTAGAGCACTTGCCTCTCATGCATGAGGCACTGGGTTCGATCCTCAGCACCACATAAAAATAAATAAAGATATTTGTGCCCATCTACAACTAAAAAAAATTAAAAAAAAAAAAAAAGCTGAGAATAAAATAGTAGTTACCAGAAGCTGGGGAGACAGGGGAGATGGAGGGATGGGGAAATCTGGTTAATGGGTACTAGGACAGAATTAGAAGAAATAAATTCTGGTGTTCTATTGCACAGTATGGTATCTATAATGATAATATACTGTATATTTCCAAAAATCTGAAAGAATGGATTTTGAATGTTTCACCACAAAGAAACAGATGTATGAAGAGAGAGGTATGTTTACCCTGATCTGAACATTACACAATATATACATGTATCAAACATCAGATGGTATTCAATAAACACGTACAATTTTTATGTGTCAAAAAATGACAAAACCAGGTGGGCATGGTAGAACATACCCATAATCTCAGCAGCTTGGGAGGCTGAGGCAGGAGAATTATGAGTTCAAAGCCAGCCTCAGCAACTTAGCAAGGCTGTAAGCAACTCGGCAAGACCCCGTCTCAACATAAAACATAAAAAAGAGCTGAGGATGTGGCTCAGTGGTTAAGCTCCCCTAGGTTCAATCCCTGGTACCAAAAAAAAGGACAAAACCAATTTTTTTTTTTTTTTTTTTTTGAGCAGGGATTGAACCCAGGGGCCTTAATCACTGAGCCACATTCCTAGCCCTTTATAAAATTTTATTTAAAGACAGGGTCTTGCTCAGTTGCTGAGGCTGGCTTTTAACCTGCAATTCTCCTATCTCAGATGCCCTCCAGATCTAATGGATCTCAGCTAAAGGCTGAGTTCCCAGGTGGTACTGACAATGCTGCTCCAGGGCCAGTTTGAAAATTAATGTATTTGACCTGAAACCAAGTAAGTATGTTAAATATTTAAAGGTAAGTACCCAAATCACTGAAGTATAATAAATCATTTCTAATCCAAAGAAGGGAAAAAGAAGGAATATAGAATAAATTCTATGAAAGGTAAAAGAATTTTAAAAAGGGGACAAAAGTAAATCCAGCTCTATTCAGTAGTTACAATGACTATGAGAGGATTAAGTTCAGTAAAAGATAAAGACTGCCAGACTCAACTAAAAAGTTCTGCCACATGCTGGAAATATAAAGTTGTAGTAATTAAGACCATGTTGGTAATGGCATACAGACCAACAAAGTGACTGATGAAAGGAGAACCTAGAACCAAACCCACATATAGTATTCTAATATATTACAGAAATGATGTGGTACATCAATGAGAAAAAAAAAAATGACTCAATATATAGAACCAGGAGAATTGAATTACTACCTCACACTTTACATCTGTACATAAAGTTCAATTTAAAATTAAATAATTAAATGTACTTAGATGTGAAAAGACAAAACTTTAAACTTTTTAGAAGAAAATGTAGGAATAGGGAGATTTCTGAACAAGACATAAAAAGAGCTGATTGATAAATTCAATTATCTTAAAATCAAAGTGTCATCAAAAGAAGTAAAAAGTAAAAGCACAAAGCTTGAATAGATATTTGTAATGCATATAATTATTTATTATTTACTTATTTGGTACCAGGGATTGAACCCACAGGGATTTTACCACTAAGTCACATCTCCAGCCCCACCTTCCTGTCCCCCAATTTGGAGACAAGGTCTTGCTAAATTGCTGAGATTACAGGTGTGTGTCACAGGTCTCAGCTTGTATAAAATTTTAAAAAGAATTAAAATGCTGAAAAAATACAGAGTACCTATGAATCAGTTAAAAGAAAAAAAAAAGGCCACCAGTACATAACAAATATGTCAGACATAAATATTTAATTAAAGAGGAAACAATATGATCATCAACACAAAAAGAAGCTGAGCATCATAAGAAGGGATCAGAATGAGGGGCTGGGATTGTAGCTCAGTGGTAGAGCGCTTGCCTAGCATGCGTGAGGCACTGGGTTCGATCCTCAGCACCACATATAAATAATAAATGAATAAAATAAAGATCCATCAACAACTTAAAAATATTTAAAAAAAAAAAAAAAAAAGAAGGGATCAGAATGATTCAAGATGGCTAAACAGATGCTCAGCACTTACCAACTCCTTCACAAAGAACAACACTTACCACAGCTCTAACACATGTACAGCTGTATTCTGAAGTGAATGACCACAGGAATAACTGTAAATCAGCAAAAGAGAGTGGAACCTTATAAGAGTCAGAGACCTGGGCAGACTAGAGCATGGTAGGAGAAACAAAATACCTTGGCATCTGCCACACCAGCTCCATAATGGGGGAAAGGTGAATCTCTCCCATGCATAAACCCCAGCAAACTATCAGTGCAGATGCTGGCAATCTTAGATACTAGGAAGTTTCACAATCTTCACAGATTTGGAGCTCAATTAGACAAGTAATATGCAATCTGCACAGTGCCTTGATTTTTGGAAAAGGATATCACATCATCTACCAGTGAAATCTCCAGGATGCTATAGCCAGGTGCCATCTTGAGAAGTGAGCTACTGTCTGAATTTGGACTGCTCTAGGGGTCAAAAACCCCTGCATATTCCCATCTCTAGGACTCCACAGACATTCTACAATGCTAGCTCAGGGAGTTACTGCATCATGAACCCAACCTGGCCTAGCAGAGTGACGGTCATCTAAGCCTGCTAGGTGCCCTGCACTGTAGGGGATGAGTGTTGTGACATGGAAGATACATCACCCTTAAGATTCAGGGAAACAGGGTACTTGCCCTCTGAGGTTGACAGCATGGCCAGTTACATGTAGACTTGTGCTTATGCTAGGACTGAAGGCAGGCACTCATGTGATTCCTGTGGCCCCTCTCCCTTACCATGTTCAGGTGCTTGTTCCTGACAGGGCAAAGAGGGAACACTATAGTTCATGCTGATGCCCTGCCCACAGGGGCATGTGAGGGGAGGTTTAGGCAACTCCATGGCTCCATTCATTTCCCCACCACTGGGTATACATAGTCAAAGGGGGGGCTCACCTCTGAGGGGAATTTTGCTTAGCTCTGTCCATGGTTCAATGCCAGAGGACTTGCCACCAATGTAGCAGAGAGGAATACCACATGGTTCCTGTTGCCATCCTACCTACACGGTCTCAACCACTCCAACTCCACACCTTGTCTGACAACACACTGCTCTTGGGACTGAGTGTGAGCACCACAGAGTGGGTACTACAGCTCCTTCCCCCACATCTCCCCAGGCACCATCTAGGACCACTAACTGGTGGGAGGACAAGTGCTTCATGTCTCTCACTACTCCTGGGGCTACCAGTGCCAGAGAGGCCCGTGTTAGTAGCACAGCTAGCATCAGCAGTGCCTAAGGAAACTCTTAACACCTGATAGGGGTCACCACTCCCATTGTAGGAGTAGCCACTGTGAGCACCCCATACCCACTGCTATCTACACCACAACTTCTGGAACTGTTAGCATGTCCCCATTCTTGCATGGTCTGCAGAGATAATGGGTCTCTCTGACTCTACCATGGTATGTACTGTGCCAAAGTCATTATCAGAACCCAAGAAGCTATAGGGAGACTACACTATGATGCCCATATAGAATTAAAAGCCAACACTGCATAACAAACCCATACCCCAAGGCATATCTTCAGCAGAAAGCTGCTACTAAGAAGGACACCCTATAAAAGTGGTACAGATAACAATCCACCAGATGTGCACATCTCAGTGTAGAAGCAAAAGAAATATGGAAAAATAAGGTCATATGAGGCCTCCAAAAGAACATAGTAGCCCTTTAGAAACACATTCCAAAGAAGTAGAAATGAATGAAATTCCTACAATTTAAGGAACAATTATAAGCTAAAGGAGATCCAAGAGAATATAGATAAATAAATACAATTAGGAAGACAATGTAATATGTGAATGAAAACTTCAGCAAAGAGACATTATGAAAAAGAATAAAACAGAAATCCTGGAAATGAAGAGCTTGATAAGTTAAAAACAAACAAAAAACAGCTATTAAGTCTCAACAATAAACTATACCAAGTGGGGGAAAAAAATGTTTGAACTTGAAACTTGAAGACAGGTCTTTAGAACTATCTTGAGTCAGACAAAAACAAAACAAAACAACAACAACAAAAAAAAAAAAAAAAGAAAAGAAAAAAAGGAAGGAATGGAGGGAATATTCAATTCAAGATCTATGAAACATTTCATTTTTATTTATTGGTTCTTTTTAGTTATACATGACAGCAGAATCCATTCTCATTAATTGTACAAGCATGGAATATATTTTATTCTAGTCCCATTCTTATGGATGTACATGATGGTGGGATTTACTGTGTTGTTTTCATATATGTACATGGGAAAATTATGTCAGATTCATTCCTATAGGACACTTTAAATGTATAAACACCTGTAGTTATTTTTTGAATAACCAAAGGCAAGAAGAAAAAAAGTTAAAGGTATAGAAAACTTCTCTATCTTGGGAAAAAACAGATATTGATATCCATGTACAGAAGGCTTACAGAACTGCCAAAAGACATGGTCACAAAAGATACTGACAGCACATAGTCAAACTGTTAGAATTATAAGTGAAAGAGAATTTGAAAATCTTCAAGGGAAAAGCACTAAATCACATTTAAAGGATCCCCATTAGACTAACAGATTTCTCAGCAGACACCTTATAGACCAAGAGGGAATGGAATGATGTAGTCCAAGTCCTGAAACAAAATAATTCCCAACTTAAATTATTATACCCAGCAAGGCTATCCTTCAGAAATAAAGACATTCTAAGATGAGCAAAAATTGAGAGAATACGTGACTACCATGAAAAAGATGTGTAAGAGAGTCCTACATTCAAAAGGGAAAGATAAAGAACTACCATCACGAAAGCAAGTGAAATTGCAAATCCCACTAAAAGAATACACACAGAAAGGAGAAATAGAAAAGAATCAAACACTGACAATACAGTAAACCACCAAACCAAAAAGAAGAACAGAGAGGAAAAACAAAAACTTATTCAAAACAACTAGAAGAAAATCAACAAAATGACAGGAATAAATCTTTATATACTGATAATAATCTTGAATGTAAACAGACTAAATTCTCTAATTGAAAGATATAGACTGGCTGAATGGATAAAAAACCAGACCCACCCAACAATATGTTGCCTAAACGTAACTTACTTCACCAGTAAGGAAACACACAGACTAGAAGTAAAAGTATGGAAAATGATGTTCCCAGAAAAATGGAAACCTAACACAAGCAGGATAGCTACACTTATATCTGACAAAATAGATTTTAAGACAAAAACTGCAAGAAACAAAGGTCTGTATAAAATGATGAAGGGATAAATTCAACAAAAAAAATTATTATAAGTCTATATGCAGCTAATGTTGGAGCACTCAATTTTTAAAAATTTATTTTTATTTACTTTTTACTGGTACATTATAATCATACATAATAGTGGGGTTCATTATTACAAATTTGTACATGCACACAATAGAACAATATAATTTGGTCCATTTCATTCCCAAGCACCCAATTTTATAAAATAAAGTATTAGAAATAAAGGGAGAAATAGGCTCCAACAAGAGTGGGGGTTTTCAACACTTCACTTTCATCAATGGAGAGATCACCAAAAACAACAACAACAAAAATCAACAAAGAAACAGATAAGCTATACTATTACAGATAGCTGGATTGAACAGACATTTACAGAACATTTCATCCAACAACTACAGAACACAAATGATTTTCATCAGCACATGAAATATTCTCTTGAAAAGACCATGTATTAACAAAGTTTTAACAAATTTTAAAAAATGATCATGTCCTGTGTATTTTGTGGTCATAAACTAGACATCAACAACAACAGAAATTTTAGTATTTATACAAATGCATGGGAACTGACAACACACTTATTTTTTCCAGTGCTGGAGACTGAACACTTGACCTCATGCACGCAAAGGACACACTATCACTGAGCTATAGGATACACTTGCTGAACAATGCATTTTTGAACTGAGGAAGTCAAAAGGGAAATTTTTAAATTTCTTGAAAAAAATGAAAATGGAAGGTCAACATTCCAAAAAATGTAGAATGTAGCAAAAGCAGTATAAGTATTGCAAGGAAAGTTTACACATTGAGTGCCTACATTAAAAAATATATATTTCAAATCAACAACCTAATTGCATCTCAAGGACTGTGAATAGCAAGAATAAACCAAACTCCAAATTAGTAGAAGGAAAGAAATAACAAAGATCAGAGCAGAAATAAGTGAAATAGAGGGAAAAAAATTAAAAACAAAAAGATTCATGAAACAAAGAGTAGGTTCTTTGAGAAAGATGAATAAAACTGACAAACCTTTACCTATACTAACCAAGAAAAAGGGAGAAGACTCAAAACTAGAGATGAAAAGGAAGACATTACAACTTATGCCACAGAAATACAAAGGATCATTAGGATTATGAAAATTTATATGCCAGAAAGTGGAAACCCTAAAAGAAAAATGGACCCATTCCTGGACACTTATGAACTACCAAAATTTAACCATGAGGGCAGGAAAAAAAAATCTGACTAGATCAGTAACAAGTAATGAGACTGAATTAGTAATAAAGTCTCCCAACAAAGAAAAGCCCCAGGACCAGATAACTTTACTGCTGAATTTTATCAACCTTTTTTTTTGGGGGGGGGGGGGAGGTGGTGCAGGAGGGTTCTGCTCTGTTGCCAAGGTTGGCCTGTAGACTTGTGATCCTCTTGCCTCAGCCTACTGAATAGCTGGGATTACAGGTGCTGTGGTGCCCATTTTATCAAACTTTTAAAAGAACTAATGCCAATTCTCTTCTAAGTATTCCACAGAACTGAAAGGGAGGGAACTCTTTCAAACTAATCTTATGAGACAGCATTACCCTGTTATCCAAACCAGAGAAGGATGCCAAACAAACAATTAACAACAACAACAAAAAAACTATTGGTCAATACCTCTCATGAACATAGATGCAAAACTTCTCAGCAATATACTAGCAAATAGGGGCTGGGGATGTAGCTCAGTGTCAGAGTGCTTGCCTAGCACGTGTGAAGCACTGGGTTTCATCCTTAGCACCACAGAAAAATAAACAATAAGGGGCTGGTGTTGTGGCTCAGTGGTAGAATGCTTGCCTAGCATTTTTGAGGCACTGGGTTGAATTCTCAGCACCACACATAAATAAATAATATAAAGGTCCATTAACAAATAAAACAAATTAAAACAAAAACAAAATAAAGGCATGCTGTCCATCTACAACTAAAAAAAAACTTTAAAAAATACTAGCAAATCAAATTTAACAGCATAATAAAAAAGGATCGGTCACCATAATCAAGTTAGACTTGTCCCAAGGATGCAAGGATGATTCAATATATGCAAATGAATAAACATAGTACATAACATCAAAAGAATGAAGGATAAAAATCATATGATCATCTCAATAGATGCATAAAAAGTATCTGATAAAATTCAGCATTCCTTCATGCTAAAAGCCCTGCACAAAGTAGGTATAAGATTGTACCTGAACATAATAAAGGCTGTATATGACAAACCCACAGCCAACATCATACTGAATGAGGAAAAGCTGAAAGCAGTATCTCTGAGATCAGGAACAAGAACACAGGCTATCCACTATCACTGCTCTTACTCAATATAGTGCTAGAAGTTTTAGCCAGAAAATTAGGCAAGAGAAAAAATAAAAGGCATACAATTAGGAGGGAAGAAGTCAAATTATCCGTTTGCAGATGATACAATTCTATATGTAGAAAAACTTAAATCTCCACCAAAAGACTGTAAGAACTGATAAACAAATTCAGTAAAGTAGCAGGACAAACACACACAAACACACACACACACACATCAGTAACTTTTCTATATACCAATAATGAATTTGCTGAGAAAGAAATCATGAAAGTACTCTCATTCACAATAACTATGACAAAACAAACAACAAAACTCCATAAGAATAAAACTTAACCAAACAAGTAAAAGACCTTTACAATAAAAAATTACAAAACACTAATAAAGTAAATTGAAGATACACACACACACACACACACACACACACACACAGGAGATCTCTCACACTCATGGATTAGAAGACTTGATATTGTTAAAATGTCCACACTACCCAAAGTGATATACAGATGTAAAACAATCCCAAACAAAATATCGATGACATCCTAACAGAATTAGAGAAAATAATATAAAAATTAATATGGAAGTGCAAAAATTGTGAATAGCTAAAGTGATCTTGGGCAGAAAGACCCAAGCTGGAAACACTGTAATGCCTGATTTCAAAAATACTACAGTTGTAATAATCAAAATAGCATCATATTGGCATAAAAATGAAACATAGAACAGCAGACATCCCAGAAATACCCACCCCTCATATATAATGCCACTTGCTTCTCAACAAAGGTGCCAGAAACACACAATGGAGAAAAGATAGCCTCTTCAATAAAGGGCAATAGGAAAACTGGATATCCACCTGCAGAAGACAGAATCCTGACCTTTCTCTCTCAGCCTGTTCAAGGACCAACTAAAAATGGATCCAAGAATGAAATGTTAGACTTGTAATTCTGAAACTCCTAGAGAAAAAAATGGGGACAAAACTTCAAAACATTAGTACAGGCAATGGTTTTCTGGAAAGGACCCCAAAAGCACAGGAAACAAAAGTAAAAACTGATTATCAAACTAAAAAGCTTCTCTGCCAGGCACAATGGTACATGCCAATAATCCCAAAGACTTGGGAAGCTAAGGTAGGAGGATTGCAAGTTTGAGATCAGCCTCAGCAATTTAGTAAAATTAAAATAAATAAATAAAAAGGGCTGAGCATGTAGCTCAGTGGTAGAATATCATGGGATTCCATTCCCAATACCTGCCCCCACAAACCCAGATAAACAAAAATAAAAATAAAAATATTTCTGCTTTCTGCATAGCAAAGGAATAATCAATGGAGTGAAGAGACAACCTTACAGAAAGGGGGAAAATATCTGTCTGACAGAGGGTCAATATCCAGGTTATATAAGGAACTCAAAAAACAGGTAATTCAATTAAAAAATGGGCAAATGATCTGAAGAGACACTTCAGATAACCAACAAATACATGAAAAAATGACCAAAAAATATATGAAATAATGCTCAACATCATTAGCTGTAAGGTAAATACACATCAAAACTACAATAAGATACCACTGAGTGGCTATTATAAATAATTATTATAAATACCACAGAATGGCTATTATTTTTTTAAAATGCTGGCAAGGATATGGAGAAAAAGGAGTTTGTACACTCTTGGAGAGAATGAAAATTAGTATAGCCATTATGAAGAACAGAACAAAGATTCTTCAAAAAACTGAAAATAGATTTATCATATGATCCAGCTATTCCACTTCTGGGTATATATCAGGAGGAAATGAAACCAGCATGTTCATTAAATACATGCATGCCAAGTTTATTGTGGCACTATTTACAAGAGCTAAGATATAGAATCAGCCTATGTGTCCATCAACAAATGAATGGATAAAAAATGTGGCATGTATACACAAGAGAATATAATTAGCCACAAAGAAGAATGGAAACCTGCCATTGCAGCAAAATGGATTGAACTGGAGGACTTTATGTTAAGTAAAAAAAGCCAGACACAGAAAGAAAAGTATCATATGTGGAAGCACAAAAATGATCTAAAATGAATAGTGATTACTTGAGATTGGGAAAGGTGTGCGTTGGGGAAAGTGGTGGGAAAAGGATGGATTTGATCACTGCACACTATGCATAGATGGAAATATCACACTAACCCCATTAATATGTAAAATTTAATTAGTGCATGCTATATGCATATATGGAAATATCACATTAACCTCATTAATATGTACAATTACTACATATTAATAAATAGGGGGTTGCAAATGAAGACCACAATGATTTATTAAGCCAATTAGATTGGCAAATATTAAGAAACTTACAAAACTAATGAAAGGGAATGCATCAATGAAAAGCCTTATATACTACTAGTGGTATAAATTAGCACCATTTTTGGAAACAATTTTAAGACTGTAAAAGTGAGCAAGCCCTGCAACCCACTGCCACATTTATAACTTTATTACGCGTCTGTTCCAGAAGACATAACAAGAATGTTCTAAGCAACAAAGTTTGTATTAGAAAAGAACTGAAAAAAACCTATAGGAGGGGCTGGGGTTATGACGCAGTGGTAGTGTGCTTGCCTAGCACGTGAGAGGCACTGGGTTCGACTCTCAGCACCACATAAAAATAAAATAAAGATATTCTGTCCACCTACAACTAAAAAATAAATATTAAAAAAAATAAACCTATAGGAGAATGGATACACAATGGTATATTTTCATAGCAAAATTCTGTACATCAGTGCAAATGAATGAACTACAGCTATAAGCAAAATGGATAAATAAAAACAATAAAATAAATCCTCAGTGAGTACTCAGAATATAATACCATTTTTTACGAAGCTTAAAAACCAACATATATATGAAAAACCTAGTTTTTTAAAAGCAGAGAAATCAAAAAAACTTTGTCACTGGTTATAGGAAGCGGAGATGATTTAAGGTTGTGATAAGGGGGGCACGTCTAAGTGAAGGCCAGTTGGTGATGATGACAGTTCTTGGACTGGTTGGGAGAGTCAGAATCATGAGAATCCAACTTCATAATTTAGGCAAATTTGTGTATACATACATATGTTCTTCTGTAGCATATATAAAATAAATTTAAAAAGATGACTGAAATATGCTAGCTGATATTCATAGCAATGGAAACAAAATCTCCAGTCTAATACTTACTGGTCAAGGGTCTTATAATAAATGTCCAGATCTTTGTTTACCAGCTCTGTTGTTCTCATAACAATCATCATTTCTCTATACTTTTCTTCAGCATCCCGAAATTGAGGTTCTCGAAGTTCTTTCTTAAAATGAATAATTTCTTCCTCATAACCTTTCTGTCGCCCCAATGCCAAACTGTGATTTCTTTTTATATTTTCTATGTTCTCTTCCAACTTCTGATGTTCACTGTAAAAGGGAAATTTTTTTTTGTTCCTAATATGCCCAAGACAGTCTAGTTTTATCTGAAATAAACAATTTTCTACAGTAATTTATATTAGACTTCTCTATGAAAAAATTTCTTTTGGGGCTGGGATTGTGGCTCAGTGGTAGAGCACTTGCCTAGTGTGTGTGAGGCCCTGGATTCATCCTCAGCACCACATAAAAAATAAATAAGCAAAACAAAGGCATTGTGTCCATCTGCAACTAAAAAATTTTTTTTTAAAATTTCTTTTGCACAAGTATAAAAACTGCAATTCTGACCAAAAAGAAGTAAAATAATCAAAATCTTATGATAATCTGGCAGATGATATAGGCTTCAATGCATATTTTAATTTTTTAAAAATTTATTTAACAATTGTTTACTTATTAAGCATCCTCTTATGAACTAGACATTGCTCTCAAGTTTATAGACATCTGAGAGCTGGCCTGATTGTATGTTCTGTTGACATTTCTGTTGTATCCTAGTTGAAGAAAGGTTTGAAAAAGAACAGATGAATTTAGTAGTCTGAGTGAATGTAAAAGGCATTATTAAGTATTAATCACAGACGAAAATTTTAAAATATCTAGTTTGGTTTTTAGTAGCAAGGAATAAATTATTTCATTTAAAGTTTCTTCTAAAAGCTTTCCTTTTCCAACTTGCCAGAGAAGGCACTAATATCATAGTATTAGAGCTGAGGTTCAAGAGGTAAGGGATGTTGGGGTCACATTCCTGGCTTTTGTCAAATTTTCTCTGTAACTTTTTTGGGTCTTGATGTCCAAATCCATAAAAAAAGAAGAGGTCAAAGATAATAAGCTCTTCCAGTTATGGTCTTCGATATCTCAAAGAAATTTTAAACAGATAAACCAAGTACTTAACACGAGTCAACCATTGTTAGATTTTACAAATTAAATTAGAGCTCACTTTTACTATATCCTTTAGAAAATCCTAAGCATTATTTGATTCAAATTTCTGAAAAATGTACGAAGAAGAGCTGAATGAATAAATGAGACCTGGATTAAATCAGTTAAGGAGATTCAAATCTAAGTATCTGGCAAGTACAACCTTTAATACCAGCCTAGTGCCTTAGCATCAGCTAGGTTCTTTCAGAATTCCTAAGTTAACTCTAATGCAGAGAAGGCAGGAACACAATCTGTTCTGTTGCACCAGGAAGGTAGCACCCACAATAAGTACCAATAACACCAAATGAAGGAAGAGTCTGGCTAATATCTGTCTCTCTCAGCCACTCAACACAAACTCAAAATATTCTAGTGGGCACAAAATTATAACTGGGACATAAGTCTCCATTGGCAAACTGCTCTGGAAATAACTCCACTGATATTAATATCATAGACTGTACAAGTTATGACCCAGGTAGGGTCTGTAGTTGTATATTCTGTGTGCTTAGTATCACTATTCTGTGTGGTAGGTCAGAGTAAGTTTGGTGACTTGGCATAATACTGAGTAATTACTGCCTCTTCCCACAGTGTGATTATCAATTTTATATTACTTTTTCAGTAATTCAATTTTTAAGGCCATGAAATACAAAAACCCTGTCCACTTTCCTATAAGTCTTCTGGGATATTAGACTGAGGCTTAAATTCTTCTGCAAAATAGTTATTTGATTTCTTCACATTATAATAATAAAGACCTTTATATAAACTAAAAACCATTTTAAAAAACACACTTTTTCATTTGTAAAACCTTCATTTGTCCCATTTCCTTCAAATGCTGTTTTCTTTCTTCTTCAACTTCTTTTAGTTCCTCATTTCTTTTTCTTAAAGTGAGGTTGTCCTGTAGCCATCTTTCTTGTATCTAAATATAAATATTAAATCAATTAATAAAAATAACCAAATTATGAACAGGTGATCCATAACAGGCAAATGCTAACAGGTAGTGCTAATTCAGCTTTACTTAGAATCATGTTAAATTGGACAAAGGGAGAATTAACCAGTGTGAAGTTATCTCTAGGCCAAACTAATCTAGGGCTCACTAAGAGTCACAGAAGGGACATCTATAATGCAGCTTTTACTGCCCTTTCCTGACCATGATGTAACAAATGATTTGAGCATATATCTTTGTGTACTTGTTTACTTATGAGGTATTTGGCTAAAAATGCTATCAGATATGTTCATCATAATTCACACAAAATAGGAATTTAAAATGACGAAATAAATAAAAAATTAGACTTTTAATATTTAATACCTACATCCCAGTAGGTCATCTTGCCCAGAAACCCTATGATGGAGCCTATTGATCTAAAAAAACAAGGTTCATCAATACGTACAATTTTAGTGTCTCTATAGTATCAGGTAAAAATAAATCTAATTTTAAAAAATTACAAGCGATTGCTACTACTATTGAAGTCTCTCTATACTTTGTCTCTTAGCATTTGTCTAGACTATTAGATTCTTTAAGTATACATTAGATACAACCTCTGCTTTCAGGTTTACAAAAACAGTTTAAGCATCTACCATGGATTTGGAGCATTTCAGATTTTTTGGATTAGGGCTGCTCAACAAGTAAAGTCTATGCAAATACCCCACATCCAAAAGACAGAGATCTGAAATACTTCCTGTCTCATGCGTTTTAAATGAGATTCTCAATCTACATAATGGTCATACAAGGCAGTAAGAGGAGCCATAAAAGTAGTGTTTGTCTATAAATTTCTTGATATTTTCCTGGCTACTGAATTTAATTTGTAAAAATAGTCTATTACTACAGGGTACTTTTTTCCTTAAAAAGGATAATCACTTAGCAATGGCAGAAAAAAAAAAATTCTCAGTAGTTTTCCTGGTGTGTATAATGAGTTATATTGTCAAGAGACAAACATTAGGAAGTAACTTATAAGTTGACTCTGGAATAAAAAAAAAATTCTTGCAGAAACAATGGTGGTCTGGCCCACAAAAATCCACATGTGGGAAATTTTACATGAGTCTGGAGTTAGGATTTCTCAAAGATGAATGTGGGATATTTCCAACAATAGCCCTTGTAGCTGAGTTAAACTCAGTTGGAAGGAAGCCAAGAGGAAGGTCAGATCTTTAGTAATACCTTACTGCCAACAATTAAGGTCAGGGACAAAGGCAGGTGGAAGCAAGAAGGGAAGTCAAGGCTTTCTCTCACATGCTTAATGTTCATGTCCAACCTTGACCATCTAGAAATCACCATTTTTAAATGTTTTTAAAAACTGTCAAGAAAGTAAGCCTTCTTCATTTTTCCTGAAAATACTATAAACATACACAGTCTTGCTAATGGCAATATTATAAGCAAAGGTGGCTAGAAGGACATGGTTTTAAATGTTCTCTGCGGCTGAGGCAACCACTGTATGTAGATGTAGGCAGCTGCTATGGCACTGTAGTTAGCTGCTACACCTCTTCAAGGCTCTTATGGAAAACTATACTATATACTCTTTCCTCATTAGGAAAAAGAAAATGCCCCAATGCCTGTTTTCATCTGATACTATGTAATACTTGAATCTGCTTTCATGACTACATGAAAGGACTCTTGGGGTTAAAGTGCTATCACATTTTAGGTAAGACTGATTTCTGGCACAAAATGATGTTTGTGGTCTATTTTCCTGCATGATCACCAAAGATTTAACCCAGAGGGGCTTTAACTCTTAGCCATGACACCCTCACCCCCCGCTTTTTTAAAATTTAGAGACAGGGTCTAAGTTGCTGAGGCTGGCTTTTAATTGTTACTGATTTTTTTTAAAACATTTTTTAGTTGTTAATGGATCTTTATTTGTATGTGGTGCTGAGGATCAAACCCAGGGTCTCCCACATGCCAGGCAAGCGCTCTACCACTGAGAGACAGCCCCAGCCCCTGTTACTGATTTTTGAAAGGCTTTCCAGACCTCTCACATCCTTTAGTCATGGAAAATGATGGGTAAAGACAGAAATGAACTGGTAAATGAAGTGACCAAAAGAATTAGCAAACTCCTGCTCCATCCTCTTCCAGACCCCGCAAAAGAAATGAGTTACTTGATTCACAGTTCACTCCGACAGCTTGCCTCTGGGGTCCTTCTAGTTGGGCTGTAACTGGAAATGTGTCCCACAAACCAATTCACACAGTCAGGAATGTCCCAGACAGCTTTACCCAAGATAGAGATAAGGAAGCAAGGCTTTCCCGTCAACCCTAATGCTAGTCCCCCAAGAAGTAGCTGAGAGGAAGAATACAAATTCAAGGACCAACGAATAATCACACTTCTCTTAATCCAGAGTCCATTATTCTTTAGTTTTCAAAGACAGCATATAGCATAGTAGTTAAAAAGCATAGGCTTTGATGGGCGTGGTGGCACATGCCTGTAATCCCAGCAGCTGGGGAGGCTGAGACAGGAGGATCATGAATTCAAAGCCAGCCTTAGCAAGGGCGAGGAGCTAAACAACTCAGTGAGATCCTGTCTATAAATAAAATACAAAATAGGCCTAGGGATGTAGCCTAGTGGTTGAGTGCCCCTGAGTTCAATCCCTAATACCCTCCCCCCAAAAAAAGATAGGCTTTAAAGTCAGGTACATCTAGGCTCCAATTTTGGTACTATAACTTCTAAACTCAATAATTTTGGACAAATTAGTTTAAATTCTCTGAGCCTCAATTTGCTTGTAACATGTAAATTAAACCCACCTATTGTAATGAGCTATTGTGAAGGTTAATCTAGTGTCTAATCAGTACAGTGCTTGGTCAACAATTGAGAATAAAATGTCTTCTGGGTCAAATTTATCCTTTGAACTTTAAGCTGTGACAATTCCAATTATAGCCTATAAAATATCAGAGAAAGGGAGGAAAGAAAACCAGATACAGTGAAAATATACCAGTACTGTTTTCCACTACACTAGAAATTTGACAATGTATAGTCAAGTTCTAAATCTGTTACTACTTGGGGCAAGTCAGATCACTTTCAGGCCCCTTCATATACCTCTACATCTGAAAAATAAGGGAGGCAGACTACTAGATGTCAAATTATTTTAATCTTTGGACTAAACTTAGTAGGGCTTAAATAAGCATGTAAGCAAATATTATTAGGCTTCCCAGTTCTTATATAGCTACCCTATTGCAGTTGTTCTCAGTGGTAGAACGCTTGCCTAGCATGCATGAGACATTGGGTTTGATCCTCAGCACTACATAAAAATAAATAAAGGTATAAAAATACAATAACGTTAAAAAAATTGCAATCCTAATCACCTAGCTCAGATGATACATTATGCAGGCAGCTGGTTGTATTAGGTCTCTCCAAAGACAGAACGGGTAGGATATTTAGGTATAGATATATGAGAAGAGATATATTAGGGCAATTGGCTGGTGTAATTATGAAGGGTGAAGTGTCTCATGATAGGTTATCTATAAACTGGAGACTCTGGGATGCCAGAAGTATGGCTCAGTTGAAGAGTGAAAGCCTCAGAACCAGGGAGGTCAATGCTGTAGCCAATGGTCTAATTCTTAGTGGGAAGTCAAATGTCTGAAAACCCAGGGGGGCATTGGTCTACATCCTAAGTCCTAAGGCCAGAGAGCCTAGAGTTCATATTCAAGGGCAGAAGAAGGGCTTAGCTCCAGAGAAAGGAATTTTTTTTGTTTTATTCAGGTCTCCAGCTAATTGGATTGTGCCCATCCACACTAAGGACAGATCTTCCACACTCACAGACCAATCAACTCTGGAAACACCTTCAGACATACTCAGGAGTAACATTTTGCCAGTTCTCTAAGTATTCCTTAATTCAGTCATACTGACACCTTAAATCAACCATTATAAGCCCAACTCTTTTCAACTTGGCATTCAAACATATCTCCTTAAATTATATTTATGTATCTCCAAATAAAGGCACCAAGATTATAGTTCTGCCTTACAAGATACAACTATCCTCCATCCAGTTGAAAACTCACTAATCTGTTCCCCAGAGACTTTACAAGGAGGTAAAGTCTCTGGGTAGTGTTTATTCCTCTCTCAATATCCCATAACTTGAATAATATGATGTACAATTAATCGTACAGGCACACATTACATAACAACATTTTGATCAATGATGGACCACATATGATATGATGGTGGTTTCATAGGATTGTATTGCCTAGTAATGATGTACCTATTTTAGTTTGTGCAAATATGTTCTATGATGTATGTACAAAAATGAAATCGCCTAATGATCCATTTCTCAGAATCTATCCCCATTATTCAGTGATGCTTAACTGTATATATACACACAAAAACATATTAACAAAAATAGGAAGAAAATGTTCATGACAATTAGAGTTCCTGGTTTTGTAGCTGGTATTCAAAACTTCCTTCTCTTATTCTTTTTACTATCATTTAATTCTTTTTGCCCACAGTAAGCACCTCAGGTGACCATGGTTCTCTACCTGGTATGGTGACCAAAATATTTACATTCCTGAAAGTCTGGGCCATTGATAGTCCTGACTGAAACAGGTTGTGGCAATTTTCCATTTAACCTTAATCACAGGGTGTGGTAATGTAAGAGATACCCGACAAGGATCTCCTGTATTCCAACATCCTATTCCTTATACTCACTATGGTACAGTAGTCCAATTTCCCCTTGTTAGTCACCACAGCCAATACTGTAACTTCCTTCTTTGTCTGTTAACTAAGAGACATAAAGAGCCTAAAGTGGCTGGGTGGCCATCTTAACTTCCTGTTCAGTGAAACCATTGTTTTGTCTCCTGGTAGCAGGATTCCTCCCTCTGGAACTAAGACTTCTAAACCAGGAAAACATTAAATCAGGAGAATAGGAAGCAAAACTTTGCTAGTGGTCACCAGGGATAAGGGTCAGCTACTTCCATTTCTACCCCTTGATTCCTGGAATCCTGGCTATAGAAGAAATGGTACTATAACCTGGTCCCTTTTTAAGAGCACAGGCGACCGTCTGGAGAACCCTGCCCCCATCCTGCAAAGTACCATCACCTAGCTGGCACTGTAAATGCAACTTCCAAAGGCTATTTCACATTTCTCAAATCAGCTGCTTCGGGATGATGGGGAGCATGTTAAAAATCACTGAATCCATAAGCAGGAGCCCACTGCTGCAATTCTTTGGTTATGAGATGAGTTTCTTGGTCAGAGGCAGTGCTGCGTGGAATACCATGATGGGGCATAGGAATTCTTTAGCCCGCAGATGGTGATTTTGACAGAAGCATTACTTGCAGGGAAAGCAAATCCATATTCAGAACGTCTATTTTAGTAAGGACAAAACACTGTCCCTTCCATGCTGGAAATGGTCCAATATAATCTAACTGCCAACAGGCTGACCATGGCAGGGAATGTTGTCATATTAGGGGCTCAGTGTTGGTTTTTAGTGTGAAAGTCCAAGTTGCTGAGCCCACATATAACCTCCACCCCTGCAACCATGACCACTCTGTTCACAGGCCCTTTGGGTGATGACAAGGGGGCTGGGGACAGAGGTTAATTAGTATTTACAGGATGGATCATCCTATTCATTTGATTATTAAAGTCCTCTTCTGCTGAAACCACCCTCTGGTGAGCATTCACCTGGGACACAGATACAGTCACTTCTTTTGTCTGCTCAGGGAAGTATCTACATTGCCACCCCGCTCCCTTATTATTATTATTATTATTATTTTGGTGATACTAAGGATTAAAGGCAGGGTCTTGTGCATGCTAGGCAACCACGCTACCACTGAACTACATCCCCTGCCACTAATACCCCCTTTAAAATTTGAGACAGGGTCTCACTAAATTGCCCAGGCTGGCCTCAAACTTGCATTCCTCCTGCTTCAGCCTTCCAAGTTGCTGGGATTACAGGAATTGGACCCAGCCTCCCAAATTTCTTTTTCACCAATTTTCCAACCATGTTCTTTTCAAGTCCCTGACCATCTGGCCAAACCACTGGCTATATCAATACAAAACACACATATGGCCATTTCTCTTTCCAAGCAAAGGGCATCACTGGGTGTACTACCCATTGAGATTTTCCTTCACCACTATCCTTCAAGTATGCCCCAGGTAGGGGCTGCTTTCTGTTACCATTAATTTGCTTATTTGAGGCATTTCATATATAAATAGATTTATACAATATGTAGTCTTTTAAGACTAGCTTCTTTTGCTTAGCCTAATGTTTTAAAGGTTCATGTCATGGAAGATACTTTATTCCTTTTTATGGCTGAAAAATATCCCTCTGCAGTCATGTATCACATTATGTTTATCCATTCATCAGCTGATAGTCATTTGGCTCGCTTTCATATTTTGACTATTATGAATAATGTGGCTAAGAACATTTTTTTATAATTTTTAGACACACATTTATTATTAGACAATATTTATAAGACTTTTAAACATTTTCATTGCAGTTATTTCATAAAATTAGAACAAAAATGATATGATAGGGACAAAAATTTTTCTTTCCTGGGCTGGGGTTGTGGCTCAGAGGTAAAGTGCATGTGTGAGGCACTGGGTTCGATTCTCAGCACCACATAAAAATAAAGGTTCATCCACAACTAAAAAATATATATACTAAAAATTTTTTTTTTCTCTCCTAACTTGCTACGTTTCTTTTGTGATGTCTCTCTTACTTATTTGGATTCCCTTTCTTCCACCTATTAACAGTAGCAAAATATAACATTAAGGCATAATACCAGTATCTAAATGAGACCCTTGGCTACTCCGAACAAATAGATAATACTTGATTTGCTAAGAACATTTCTTGTACCAGTTTTGTGGGAACATGTTTTCAATTTTCTTGATTCTATGCCTAAGAGTAGAAGAATCCACATGATTTTGATGGGTGGCCCTAGCTAAGAATCATTGCTTTCAAAACACTGTGGTATGTATTTTAAGCTTCATCACATCACTTTCTACAGAACCTCCTCAAGAGCTGATGCTGAAAACATGTTTTGTTTTAAACATAACATGTTTAAAACAATGAAGTTTGTTAAAGACACAGTTCTTATTAGTCTACACAGTGTCCTCCTTTCTGAGGACCAGAGACATTTTTCTCTGGTCTTGGTGCAGGGAACTCATTTCTCTTAGCTTTGATAAAAGATGAAATCTTAACTAATTGTGATCTTCTCTCTTCACTGGACTACTAGAATCTTTAGCAAGGATATTAGACTTCTTTTTTTTTTTGTATCAGGAATGGAACCCACGGGCACTTAACCATTGAGCCACATCCCAGCCCCCACCCTTTGTGTCTTGTGTTTTATTTAGAGACAGGGTCTCGCTAAGTTGCTTAGGCCTTGCTAAGTTGTTGAGGCTGGCTTTGAACTCACAATCCTCCTCTCTCAGCCTCCCAAGCTGCTGAGATTGCAGGTGTGTGCCACCATGCCTGGCCAGACTTCATTTATATATACATACACACACTTTATACACACTTCTCCCCTGGTTTCATTACCTTCTTGTCCTTATATTGCTTTGTTTTCACCTTAATTTAATATGTATTTGACAATGCTCTACTGTCTGTAACTTTGTAAATAATTTCTGTGATAAAGCAGGTTATGAGCCGGGCGCGGTGGCTCACGCTTGTAATCCCAGCACTTAGGGAGGCTGAGACAGGAGAATCGCGAGTTCAAAGCCAGCCTCAGCAACGGTGAGGCATTAAGCAACTCAGTGAGACCCTGTCTCTACATAAAACACAAAATAGGGCTGGGGATGTGGCTCAGGGGTTGAGTGCCCCTGAGTTCAATCCCCGGTACCAAAAAAAAAAAAAAAAAAAGCAGGTTATGAAGCAAACTGACGCCATCAGATTCACTAGGCTCAAACCACCAATTTGAAAATGATCAGATTGGTAAATCTTAAGTTTTTGTATGTGTTTGTATATAAGTGTATACATACAGAGAGGCAGGGAGCTGTTATTTATGTATAGATTGTGATTTTATATAGTCAACCCACATACAAGCTAGTGATAATTAAGTTCTTTGTAATATACGTGTCATAAATACATACAAGTATTTGGCATTTATTAGGTCACCAATTTACCTTTAATTGATATTTAAAACTCCTGATGTTATAGTCAGAGACTCAGCATAAAGCTGATCTGGATAATCTTCAAAGAGGTTTTCTTTTTTTGGTACCATGGACTGAACTCAGGGGCACTTGAGCACTGAGCCACATCCCAGCCCTATTTTATATTTTATTTAGAGACAATGAGTTGCTTAGCACCTCGCTGCTGCTGAGGCTGGCTTTGAACTTATGATCCTCCTACCTCAGCCTCCCAAGCTGCTGGGATTACAGGCATGTGCCATCATGCCTGGCTCAAAGAGATTGTTAATCATGTATAACCAAGTGATTAAAACAGTGAAATGGAAAATTTTGTTTAAAATATCAGGAACAGAAAAATTATGCAGTTTTCAATGACATTAACTACCATGGCTGCCTAAGGCATGTTGAAGATAGTATCTCTATGTGATTTTAATTACATTGTGGAAACTGATTTCCTTAATAGAGAAATAAGTGAAAAGGAAACCAATTGTGAAATGACTTAATATTATAAACAGTTTCCTTATAGATAACTTTAAAGAATACATTAAAGCCAGGTATGGTGGTGCGCACCTATAATACTAGTGACTCAGAAGGCTAGGCAGGAGGAGTACAAATTTGAGGTCAGACTCAGCAACTTAGATTCTCACCAACTTAATGAGACTCTGTCTCAAAATAAAAAATAAAAAAGGACTCAGAATGTAGTTCAGTGGTAAAGTACCCCTGGGTTCAATCTTCAGTATCTTGCCCCCAAAAGGAATACATTAGACTTTAAATCCTCTTTTGTGAATTTATTCTACCCAAAGATATGTTAGAATAATAAAACATACAGATGCATGTAGAAGAATATTCACTGCTATACAGTTTAAAATTTTAAAAAAGTAATCAAGTTATAGTACATAAACAAAATGAGACATGTAATAATCATTAAAAAGAAAGTGATATGTCTATAAGTTCATATGTAAGATCAAATTCTGTGAAGTGTAAGAAGGTACAGAATAATACAAATGGTATGATCCCATCTGTAAAAGTAAATTTAAACATACACACAAGTAAATCCAAACTTATCTATCCTTCTATCTGCTGGTATATGCATTAAAAAATGTCTTTAAGAACAAATAAGAAATTGCAACAATAAAGACATCTAGGAATGAAACTGGGAATTAGCAGGAGAAGCACACTTGGTCTTCTGCCTTCATTTTTTTTTTTTTAATTTTTTTTAGTTGTAGATGGACACAATATCTTTATTTATTTTTTTATGTGGTGCTGAGGATCGAACCGAGTGCCTCACATATGTGAGGCAAGCGCTCTACCACTAAGCTACAATCCCAGCCCCTTCTGCCTTCATTTTTAAACATTTACCAGATGGGCATTTTATTGAAA